>WJFA01002299.1:0-16561 GCA_009870155.1 Pseudobourletiella spinata | reverse complement strand
TCGTATGATGAACCAAACCCTGGAGTCATCCTCACTTTTTATTTTCCTAGGCTCACCCTTACTCTTCGTCAAGTGGCCAAAGGACCGGACTTTCTTCAGTTGATTTACAAAGCAAACTATCGAAATGGGGTTAAGAAGCTCCGCTTGATTGACTGTGAAATAATGAATAGTTGGAAGACGACCAATGAATTCCGGAGTAACTTTCAGCGCCAACTCGAACATGCTGGAGTCCACGTCCCGGTCATTCCCCAGAAAAATATCGTATTCGATGAGGATGTGTTCCAGTCAGAATCCTCCGTGGAGGAATTTGATGTAGACTTTGACCCGGCAACGCCCGAGCCCATGCATAAGGAAGTGATCGATCTCAGTCCGAGGTAAGATCTCCGCACCTCTTCACACTCACTCAGCCTTGTCCTTGTATACGCTGATAGGCAGGGATCTACATTGGAGATACTTTCGACTCACCAGGTTCCCCGACCTTCGGAACATCACTGTGCGGATGATTCGCGACGGCGACGATGACAAGCTGATTGAAGAATATAAGCCAGCTTTTGATGTGAGCAGTCTACAGCGTCATTGTGGCCGCCTTCATCGGCGCCTGAGACGGAATATATTGGACCAACAAAAGGTCCAGAGTCAGAAGAATGAGTCCTCAAGGTCAGTTTTGGCATTGACCAAGGCAAAATCTATATAACACGTATTGACACTTGTCAGATTTGTTAAGCCCGTTTCAAGACAGTCAAAGCTGCTACTGTGAAGTGCTAAAAAATACCGCTTTTTCATCAAAACGGACAGAACACGTTTTTTGAGAGTTGAATATGTTATGCTTATAAAGTCATTGATCCGCAAATAAGGCTGCTGCTCTACTCTCTCTCTCTCTGTCTGTCTGTATGTCTCTGTTCCTCTTTCCCTTTCCGTGTATTATGTATATATGTACACTTGGGGGATGCCAAATCTTTGTCCCTAATACTCAATGCGTCAAATGGACAAGCCTCTGTGTACCACTTGAAATTGAGGAGCTGTACACGCTGTATATGCTCTGTTCGGATCTCCGTGGTGAGCTGTAGTAGTATAGCCTGTGCGGTTGTCCATTCTGCCTTTGCTGCCTCCACCCCTTCCCTCAGCGTCAGTCAGAAGGCTCATGTCATTCTGTTTACATCCCTGCATATTTATTTTTGCCTCCTTCCATTATCACCCGGATATATAGCAAAGTCCAGAGGAGAGGATGCTAAATTATTAATGACTGAATCTCTTCTGGTACTGCTTATCTCTTCTGCCTCATTATGTTATCATTACTTCTTTGCTCTGCGGGTCAGATATTTTAGAGAATGGACAATGGGTTCTAAGCAGCAACATAGTCACCGGGAGGTGAAGCTGGCTATCCTGTACGGTTCGACGAAGGACACACTGTCTATTAATTCTCTCTCATGTGGACTTATGGGCTCATTTTAATTGGCTATTTATTTATTTATTGGGATTGGAATCATAGACCTGATCAAACTGCACTTTGGCTGTATGTCATCTACATCCCAGAGCATGTTCTGTATTGGGGTTTTCCAAACATTAAAACCTACCGCTACGACACAGAAAATGTACTGCATGACATGACGACATCACTTTTATCTTTATGGTTTTAACAAATTTCCCACCACTTCTTACCACCATTTATCCACCAATATCCTACCACCATTTCAAGATGATCAGTTCTCTTGGAGAATGGGATTAGGGCTCATGTGATGGTTAGCTGGTCAGATCATGTGTGCCGGAATAAGGTAGAGTAAAAAAATAGCAGAGATTAATTATGACCCGTGTTGACGAAGTCGTCTCACATGTTCAGGAAATTTCTCGTAAAGTTGGCCAGTGATCAAGGGTGGTACACGCAGGGGGTAAGATAAGACTGAAGAAGGGTCTGTAGGAGGTGATGGCTCAGGGGGGGGGGTGCAGCCCCTGGCTGACCACATATGTGGCTGGGGCGACAGAAGTGAAAGATTTTAGCTCTGGAACTGTTGTACCGAACTATCATTATTACCGATTGCTTGGCCCTTCCGCTAAAGTCATTCACTGATTATATTTTTTATCGCTTCACAGATGCACCTCGCTGGTAACAGATTACCTCACATCAGTGCTCGTACGCGTGCACTGGTGTGTGTGCATTGGTGAGTATAGCTATCGTCTCTTCGCCCTCTTTTACACAGGCCGCGCCGGAACCCACTTAATTATCCTTCTTTTCCCTCTCGCTCTCCCTTGCCTTATAGCAATAAAGCTGGGATTCTTTTGGCAGCAGCACTAAGGAAAGTTTTGGTAGCGAGATGAAGGAAGGAGAGGATGAGAGGGAGGGGAAGGAGGAGAACGACGAAAAAATCAAAACTATTTCTAATAACAGCTATTATTGCTCCGACTAGCCTGACGGTTAAGAAAAGTGTAGTAGTGCGGATCCCAGGAAAATCAATACATTTGCAATTTCTGCACTTGGATTCCGTGGCCTCACTGGCGAGGTCGAATGGTGGGAGCATAAAATTGAACGGGAGATCAGTATCAGCCGCAAACCCTCGTCGTCATTGTCATTGTCGTTACTAAGCAGTACTAGCGTATACATGTACAAAAACACGCACCAAACGCTTTCGTACAAACATCCACACACTCACCAATCACACACTTACATTAACACCCGCACACATAGACACAGCCACACGTGTAGGCGCACCAAAAACTAAGCCACAGGACACAGGACTAGCTTGCACGTTTTTCGGAAGAGAAAATCCCCTCAGAGAGAATTGGTGGGCTAAAGTTGGAGGCCGCGGCTGAGGACGAGCTGCATGTGTAGCTAATAGTGCATGGACTGTGGGGTAGAAGATGAGAAAAATCCAATTCTGGTAAAAAATATATATAGGAGGAAATTGTGTGCGGTGAGTTCCTCGGTGAGTGTCCATGACGCTGAATTCCACACGAGTCTACTGCTGAATTCTTGACGTATCTCACATAACATTCCAAAATCTCCTCTTCCTCACATAAGCACACTCATATCATTTTGGACGTGGTCCAGTTTCCTTCACTCATCCTGACTCCTTCGGGTAACAGGATCCACTTTCTTTCTCTCTCTCTGTGCCTTTGAATTTTGATATTTTCCCCGGTCAAATCCGCATTTCTCTTGCAGTTTACAGCTGCTGCAGATAACTCATGTGTCCCACATTGCACTATTTTTGAAAGATGCCACGTAGATAGCTTATGTCTTGTAGTTTATACTCGCGTAGTGTAGAAGAGATTCTTGCTCAATTGCATGTTCACCGACGGATATATCTGATGACAATAGAGGTACAAGACGGTAATGTAAGGATGGCGGAGGTTAATTGCACGCAAGGTAGAAAGCACGTGTGTAGTAAGCAATTAGGGCTCCGCTTCTCTGATTTGCTTGCCTTGTATTAGAGGGGATCTGACATTATCGGTGGAGGTAAACATATCGTACAGGATTACAGATGACAGAGGCAAAGGGCAGTGTACACTATAAGCTCAGAATAACATGTGGGGGAATTTATGAGTTTCTTGGAGGCTAATTTTTTCATGATTGGGGGTGCCCGCAGGGTACGGCGTGAGACATTTCCCTTGGGCATTGTTCCTGGGACGTATTGGTGTGGGTTCGACAAGGTGGCCAGCCGGCGGTCGTCCATAGGAGCTCATGCCGGAACTGACGTTTGTTGTCGTCAGCATGACCACTGCCCCATTATTATCCGTGCCATGACCTCTCAGTTCGGATTGTTCAACTATCGGATGAGCACGATCAGTCATTGCTCTTGTGACGAAAGGTCACCATTGTTTTTTTATTTCTTTTCACTCATTTATTATGTAGATTAGTGCTTACCTATTCCATGCCCTACCCCTCCCCATGTCACCAGATTGGCTTCCATTACTAATACCCTTCATTTATCCTGGTCAGCTGAGTTGATATGTTATATTTACAGTTTGGTCTCTCATCATCTCTCTTTTAACGTGAATAATGTGTGAGGAGGTCGTGACGACTTCAGTTTCCCCATCAGTTTCCTCCAGTGAGGTTGTGGGTGGGAGGCGATATTAGACAGAGGTTATTTATTATTTAAGAGATATTCAAAAATTATTCTGTAGGAAACTAATAGCTTCGTTCCAGCCGGTCAAGTGAAAATTCGCACTTTGTTTAGGGCAGTGACCGAAGGAGATTTCTGCAGCATTGTAACAACATCCTTGATGATGAGGACTATCCTTTCACTTTATCCTTGTTCAGCAATATGCGGCCTGTGGGCGGCATGAGTGAACAGAAGGATGAACTGCTAATTGCTTCAGTACTGATGCTCTGGTTGAGTGAGTATAGAAGGCATGTTAAAGTAGCATTCTCTCAGGAACTGAATGACGGTTTTATTTGAGGTACGGTTTACGACAGTGTCGGGATGGGGATGTGGAGCAGTAGCCCTGTATGAGATGAGGTGGGACCTTTTTGATGGCTCCTCTGATCATGCTAATCAGCAGTAATTTCTGTGGTTAATTTTGTGCCCTCTAAATGCATGAATTTTGATGAAAAAGTGTTTATTGTCCCTTTTACCATGGTAAATAATACCAGAGCGGATCTCACTTGGAGTGGGACATTCGGTTTTTGAAAGCACTATTAAAACTGACTGTTTCGAATGTCAGTAGCAGCAGCAGCGGGCATTATTTTGAAAATGGGCTCAAACGTAGGGAAAGCATGTTGTAATGAAAAAATGGATGTGGTGGTAATCTAGTCGATCAAAGCGAGACCTTAGCTTAATGCAACTGAAAGAGGCATTCCGAATGCCGGGAACAAAGTGGTGTGGGATGGGCTACACTGCCATAGAAGTACGTGATCTGGGCGGTTACACAGGAGCGGACAAATGCTGCCGGGCTCATGACCTCGACTGTCCATTTTACATCGAGGCGTTCAAAGAGCGATTCGGAATTTTCAACTGGCGGCTTTATACTATCATGCACTGCTCATGTGACGAGAGGTAACACTAAATATAAATTTACATATTATATTTAGAATAATCCTTTTCAGACGCATTTAAGTTATAAATTCGTACACCAGGATCATCTCACGTGTTAGTTAGTGAGTGAGGTGAGGTAAGAGCGGTCATCCCGCGGAGAGTTTGTAAATGTCTGCATTATAAATATATATACATATATTTCCATCATCTGCTTACTGCAACTCACCTATCTCTAAGAGTGACTGGTGGACACTGTGGTAATTCAATGGCGGAATAAGATGGTTGAGAGGGCTCAGGATTTTTTCAGGAATATTGTGAAAGGTAAGGGGGATGTTATGGGTGGAAAAAGCTGGCTTCAATAAATAATTCCTGGATTCTCAACTCATCTCTCTCTGTCTCAAGAAGATCCGAAAGTCTCGAACGGCGAAGAGGAAGGTATACAAGGGAGCATTCATCTCCTCTGATGAAACTCCGCATCGCCCTCTCACTCTCAGTCTGTCAGTAGTTTCTGAGTGCATGTAGACGCCGGCTGGATTTTTCCTATCTTTCCCTCATGATTACAGTCGCTGTCGCTGTGGGATGCATGGGGCGGGCGGGGGAATTGGGAGCTCGACTGTGAGAGAATCGTTTCACCTCCCCTGCCCTGAACAATGGGATACTGATTACCTCAAAATAGTAAATGAAGAGATAGGACAGCGTAACCTTAGTTATGTTCACTCCATTCCCCATGCTCCGTGGTTAACCTTTGATAGGCTCGCTCCAGGATGTTCCAATATGGCTCCAGAGGCTGTCGAGATTCCCGTACAGCCCGCTTCGGATTTTAAGTTTAGCTCAGTGATAATTTGGGAAAATTGTAGGAGATTCCTTCAATACATTGTAGCTATTGAACCCTCTTTGTTGGCATGGAGGGCTGGATAGAAACTGTGTGGGTTGTATTTTTTGGTTAACGGTGTACAGAATACTATTATATAGCTTGTGCTGAAATAAGATTTAATCTTGACGGAGGAGTCGGAGAGTCAACCGGTAGATACACCCCAAACATGGCACTGTCTGAAGCCAGTGAGGGAGCACCTTTGTATATTATAAGATTTACTATCTGTATAATATGGTGATAGCCGTAGTGGAGCCAAGATAGAAGGGGAGAGTCTTTTAGAAGGAAAAAATGCGTCATCCGGATGACTGAAGGATACGGAGGGTTGCATGAGTTGATGCGTAGTTGACGTTATCAGGTTATTTTATGCATTTCCTCGCACTTGAATCACTTGATGTCTCATTCATTTTTGAAGGACATGACAATTACTTTATTTTATCATCCTCCCCTCCCTCTCTCACCTTTCCCCCTACCCCGCTCGATCCGTAATGTTAACTGGTCGGGCTGTAGAAGACTTTCTGAGTCTGGATTTTTTTCTATTATTACTCCCCGAACCCATTGATGCCACCATTCTGATGACAGTTTTTTCCACATGACTATTACATCTCTCCATCATGCTTTTTCCTTGTTTTTGTCACCATCACAACCGCCTTTTCCTTTCACCCATCAGATGACAAACTCCTTGAGCTAACCTTCCTCATTCCCAGTTCATGAACCTCTCTGGATCTCTCCCTTCCCCTCTACTATACATTATGAAAGGCATTTCCTGGCGGATGAACACAAGTAGTCCTCTGACGTCTAAGAGCAAGTGGAAAGATTTGCTCAAATCCTAGGTCTTCATGAAGAGCATGTAGCAGCTGAGGTGATGATAGCCTTTGAACGCTAAGCCAATCTTATGTAAATGCCGGGAGAAATGTGGAGTTTAGATGCACAGGTCATAGCTCCTCCATCCTATCCTCCTATCCATGATGAGGCGACGAGGAAGTCAGTGCTCTGTCCAACCACCGCACCGAAGATCCGCAAAGGAGACATTACAGAGAATTTTCCTTGACGACGACTGATTTCCAGTATTCGGGCTAGGAGTTCCTTACAAACTGGAAGAAGTGTAGGATGTTACGAATGAAGATTGGTGCGGAGTGATGCGTTTGAGGAGAAAGCTCAATACTGCAGGGCAGGGGAGTGGGTAGGAATGACGTTGTATATGCATACATATAAGCACGTCATAGGATGTATGTAAGCTGGACTAGTGCAGTTGGGAAAGTTACGTATATAAAATGTACATGTTGATGGGAAAGATGATGCTGAAGGAGGTTTGCCCGTGATGATGATAAGTGATGTGTGTGATTTAGTTGGCAATGCTCTCATCATGTGATCATCATGATTCATGAGGCAGACTAAGGATAAGAGAAAAAGTCATTGGGGTGGAATGGATATTTCTGGTAGTAGTCGCACTGGCCACATTACCGCATTTTCCTCCGCACTACATTCCCCAGTTATCGTCGAGTTCTCAGCCCAAGAATGGTAGGAAACAGTGGTACTGTGTAAGGGGTACAGGCTGGAAGAAGTTGAGAGAAGACATATAAGCTGCTCCTGCTACGAACAATTGCGAAGGATATGCTGTATGGAGGCACCCATCGAAGACGATAATCGTTCATGATGAAGAATGACTTCTTACACTCTTCGGCCACACAATCATTTCTAACTGCTCCAAGTACTGTAATGTGTAAAAATTGCAGTCTCAACCCCATGGATGTAGCATTCGTCAAGCAGACGCACATACGCGTGTGGCGCCCGCACATATGCACGTACGAGGCCTATGCCACAACATTACTATATACACATAGACGTGTGGATGGAAGTAAGCATTCAGCTTGGACATGGAGCAGTATACGAGCCGATATACATGGTACATGTGGTCGTACAAGCACTTTTTGGACACTGGTAGTAGTAGTAGTAGTAGTGCGGGTACGCACGCATTCACGCAGCACACTTTACAAGCCTGAACAGCCACGGATGTATTGGGTGATAAGATCTGAATTGTGCTGCGTGCGTATGCATACAGTACAAGAGATATACGTACGTACATGATGATGACGATAAAGATATTCGCCCTGAACTCATATGGGCACGCACCCACAAGGGATGCGGAAATAGTGAGTAAACCCGCAATCACTGGTACTAATGGTAACATTAAGTCTGTACATGTATCCCCTTAACCAGGTCCTTTGGATCTGCCTGCATTGTATTGGTGCACGGAACTGAACATGGTTCTCGCAAATTGTGTGGGGTGAGTTCATTCTAGAGTCGAGTCCACGGTAAACAGTTGAGTGACTTGTAGGGAATCAGCTCTGACGGAGGCTAATTTTTTCACTCTTCTTCCTTCCCCGTTTAACATGAGTAAACTTAGAGACTATGGAGAAGTCTTCCCTAAGCTCATCCTCAGAGCAATTGGATTGGAAGACCCTCTCGCTCTCCAAGTCGCTGTCTCTCTCACTCTCTCGTAATCCCCCTATTGATATATGTACTGTGCATTGCTGTACATTTTCCACAAATTCACCCGATTATTTCTACTCACACTCACCTAAGGTCCCTCCGCATCCCATCAAAAGTACGTAACTGCTGGGGACGTAGGCCTGACGGGTGGTGGGGATGAATCTGTCTGAGTTTTCCTAAATGTTCTCTCGAACACACACGCACATAACATGCCCGCACACACACAGACACATGCACGCGCACTCTCGCAGGAGAAAAATTGTAGCCGCATCCCAAGTTCCGTAGAGTGGAGAAGAGCTGCTATTTAACTTGTGACGTCCTACAGAGTCAAGTATTGGATTGAGCGGTACACGGTACGTGCTTATTACTGTGATGGTGCAGAGGAACTAAAACGCCTACAGTAAAAGACATACCCCTCACTTTCCCCCTCGTAGAGAACAATGTGCTCGTTAATTGTGACAAGCATGGAGTGGAGGAAGCTGGGTGATCATCCTCGTCATCATCTTCATCCTCCTCATCATTAGCCTCATCCCGACCTTTCTTCACCCTTATCCCCACTGTTTCCTTTAAAGACTCGTGGAAATTCAATTATTACCTTCAATAAAACATCATTGTGAGCCAGCTTTTTCTCCATGTTATCTAGTGTTGGGAAGGACGGAGCAAGTGGATACTGAAAGGCCGAACATTCGAACATGTGTATGTACACGCCTTCACCACACCGTTTCTATTCGAGTTATGGATGAATATACATGCATTTTTGGTCCGATCCCAGGTGTGAGGAAAGTAGACGTACGCATAGAGAATAGGTTGGCTGTGGGAGAAATGTTGTATCTACATATGGACGAGTATGTGCCACTAGTGGGGGGCAAGGGGGGCTTAAAAATCTATTCATAATTTTCTCAACGACTTAACTGTATAAGTTATGGATCGGAGTCATTTGTGCATCTTCTGTGCGCTCGTCTACGGGGTGGATCGGGACTAGGGAAGGATGGAAAAGTAAATGTTAAATGCTTGGGGTTAGCCCCTCGCTGTGCTCATCATTTCTCAGAGCCACGGGAGTGATTTTTACTTGACCAACATTATTATTATCACTACTATTATTACGAATACTTATAAAGTCCTCCACCATTTTTCAGTCCGCTGTATGTACAAGTGAAGGAGTATCCTGGGGACTTTCGGTACTATTACCCCATCATCATGGTAGTAAACATACTCTATTTACTCTGTTCAAGCTCACAGCCGGGCCGCTCTTACAGGTCTTGCTAAATGGGCGTAATTGATACGTTTATTTTATAGTGGTGTGTTCAGCATGAATAAGATGAAGGGATCAGGTCCCTCCCCTTTGTTTTCCGACGATCCTTTTAATAATATATTCATAAATTATTTCCCCTTCTTGTCATCTGAAGACTGGAGTTATATTGCTGTAATTTTTCCTTACATTAAGAAAGTGCTTATAGTGCATAGGGTGGAATCGGAATGTGGAATGGGGATTTCTCTATTCTCGGAAAACATGTTTTTCTTAATATAGATTTCTCTCAGCTTAAAGGGAGAGAGAATGTTATGTAAAAGGGTTCATTGGAGATTTTTCTCATCTTTCATATAAGAAAATTATGCTTATTTAACGATCGTAGGGCTACACACGCCAGGAAGTTGGAGTTCAAATACGTTCAGAGAGATAAATTAGACTTAAATAATGAGTTTAGTGGGGACTCGAGTGATCGTTGGTTTCGATCTTGTCGGAATGGGATTTAAAAATTGTAGGTTAGGAACATACCTCCCTCATGACGGTAATTATGAGCTGTCTTATAGAATTAGCATAGCTTGTCGTTAGCATTGTGTTAGGAAGGGTTCTCAGTCAGTTAGTGGTTGCCACTTCCCTGAGGAACACACGGTAGCTCCACTGATTTAAATGCGCTCCTCATTCTCCTGTTGACTCTCCTTCCCAGACAGAATGTGGTGTGTTGATCATTGCCATAGATGAGGCGATGGTGTGAGAGGGTTGAATTTATGAAATGATAAGCATATTTTTAACCCCAGGTTCCGATCATGCCTCAAGCAGACGAATACGGGCTCAGCAGACTTCGTGGGGAAGTTGTTCTTCAATGTTGTGCAGACCAAATGCTTCGTTTTGAAGACTGAAAAGACTTGTGCGAAGCGAAGCTGGTGGGGGAAATGCGAGAAGGATGATTACAAGAAACAAGCCTACCTCCGAGACCCTTTACCGTATTGACATCATTGAGAGAGTTAATAATGGAAAATCGTGTGTTTTTAAATTATACATGGAACTGGCTCAGGTTGGAATAGAAAGTAGTTTCATATGCAACACTGAGCTGTTGCGTGTACATCATGTGAGTTGCGCTGGGAGACTTCCTTGTATGAGATCTACTAGAGATATTAAGAAATGGAGAGGAGGGATGTTATACATGGTGTATGTTCAAAGATTGATGATGAATTGACTGCATTGACCCTTTAAGAGTAACTGTCCCGTTGAAATAACGGTTGATTGCCAATTAATTTACAATTTAAAGTAGACTAATGATAATGTTTGTAGTAGAGGTTATTCGCGCAATGTAGGATTAATTACTCGTCGTTTCCGTCTCCTCTCCATTTGAAATCCCATAGTCTGACCTCAATCATGGTCACAGTGACCACATTTTGTTGAAAATTGATTTATGAAGTTTAATACCCGATCTCGTCGACTTCCAAACCCGTCCCAAACCCGTTTTAATGGATTTAGGGTAGGACCAATGAGCTAAAGGACAGTTGAATCGAAAGTGGGGACAGAAGTAGCGGACCATACAACCAACGCACCGCTAATAATGGCAGTTAGCCCGCTTCCATAGCAGACCCGAATTCCAAGGTGGGCATGGGTAGATAGGAGGAATAGACAGCGAAGTGTACTCTGCGATGGGACTTGAATCTATGTATCGTTAACAATGCACACACCGATCAGCACTATATCCGGACAGTGCACTATACCGATCACACACAATATCGCCGTCGCCTTTTTAGTTGCCGTTGAAAGTCATTCTCTAAGTAAGTTATAGCGAGTTCGTATGTCTTACGGTTAAATTCTTTGTACTTCCTAATGTTCGGGTGAGGGGATGGCCATGGCAGAGGAGTACCATTTATAAAATTTACCACCTAGGTACACAATATGATCATATCTCTTTTCCCATAATTAGTCACTTAAGATAACTCGTACATGAGAAAAGCGTTTGTTCACCCCGAACTCCGGATTCGTCGTGATTATGTTTGCCATGACAGGATTGATAAGACTGAGTGAGCTAGGCTGGAACAAATCGGGAATATGGCAGGAACTATTGCATCAGTTATTCGTAATATTTGTCTACATACTTACATTACACAACACATAACATCTGCTGCGTACGCGAACATGGCAACAGCTGTCGAAGGGTTCTCCCACGTCTGTCTTTCACACTGTCTTCCACTTCCACACTACAATTCGTCGAAAATCATGACTTATGTCGACTAATTCAACTGTCCATTGGTTAATCAGTCTCGGTTCAACGGTCCTTCGGCATACAGGTCCTGACCCCGCCTTGATGGATATTAAATAACGTATGTGTTGTGTTCGTGATGTTATGGGAGAACAATTTAAATAAAGAAAGACGTCACATGAATAAAAAACGAATAAATGGTATTGGGTCATAATTGTATTTGATATTTCGTGGGGAGAAAGAGGGATTTGGTATTTTTTGTTATATTCGGGATTCGGGACACATATATTTTCTGCTTTTCAACTTTATTTTCTCTCTATTGTTCATGAAGAATTCGATGGCTAAGATCATTAACGTAATGCTCAAAGTGCAGAAACTATAGAAGAATTTAGCAGATATTAACAGTGGAATACAATTACAATTAGTAGTAGTAGGTGAAGCTGAAGTTGCATTCCTGTTAGCAATCCACCGACGATAGTTGACAGAAGTTAGCCGACACCCGTCGACCGATGATGCAATCTGGCCGACTGACGACAACCAACCAAACTCGCTACTGGGCCGACAACCGACCGAACATGCAACTAGGCCGACGACCGACTGTATGGCTACAATCTGACGGACCGACTTACGATACAATCAAGCCGAAAACTGATAGTTCGCATATACATACAAACTTACAGCATCGAAGGACGAGTTATGTAAATTAGTGTGGACACAAAGAGGGTCCCAGAATGACTGATATGATGTGTTTACCACGGAGACACCAACCCTTCACTCTAGAATGATTTTAGTTTTAAATCTTCCCTGATTCTTACAAATTCTATCTGTTGAATTTTCACGAAATGTTCAGGTAACTTTGGATACAGGAGCCGAAAAATCGTTTATGGGAGTGCACGAACAGGGGGCTGACAGACAACTTCAAATACATTGGAAAATTGTTGGCACACTGTCACAAGTTGTAGATGGATCAAAAGCTAGTCTGAAAAAAAACTCGGTCATGTAAATATGTTACCTCTGACGACCCGACTGCCTCAGTATTTAAAAATGACCTTCTGGACGTACCTCACAAAATATCCCGGATTCATCCCGTCGAGCCGCCATCCACCGAAATGCGGCTGACGTACAAATCGACGAAACACTGATAACTAAGGCGACAAATTACCAATTTCTATTCTGGAGAGTATAACGAACTTTATAATATGGTTTCATAGTGTAAAATAAGCATACGAGTTGCATTATTAGAGGTGAACTTTATGCAAACCTTAATACACATCTTTCCCACCGGGAATGAAGCTGGGATAGCTGTAAAATTATTCAGTCAGTGAAATCTTTCGAGAAACATGCTTTCGCGAAACTGACGCGTTCGAGAAACTGTCCCATTTGAGAAACATGTTTTCGGTAAACTGACCCATTCGAGAATCTGTCTGTCGATAAAGTGACGTTTTGATGAAGCGGCGTTTCGCGCAACCGTCGACCTTGCTTGGTTCGGTTAACTCGGGTTCGAGAAATGGTCTTTAGGTTAACTGGATATGCGAGAGATGGACGCATAACCGGGATTAAAAGTCCATGATATTGAAAAGTAAGAATCGATTTTTGTATATTGTTTTTACAACATTATGTGTATTAGTTATTTTGTAGTTGTAAAAATGCATGATTCAAATGGCGGAAGGCGGAAAAAATTACTGTTTGTACCTCAACTGTGGTGTTGGGAAAGTACACTTCAACAGTAACTTCACGAGGTTTCGACCAAAAAATGACAGCTACTTTCGAATTTTATAAACTTTGGTACCAAACGATTCGTCTCGGCGATTAATTTAAGAATATACCACTGGTACCGATCTGTGACCACTGGTACCAGAGATATGGGGTAAAATGTCTGATTGAGTTGGGGGATTTTTATCTCGGGCAATTTCCAGCCGGTTTTCATAAACTTTTTTTTGTTTGATAGATAATTAAATTTTCTAAAAAACTGTTTTTAGTTTTTCGAATTTCGAAAAATTTGAGATCAAAATTTTATTTCAAAATTTTGAAATTCCTATATCTCTGCAACTGCAACAGATTTTTAAAAACTAAAAAAATTGTCCTAGAAAATTTAATTATCTTTCAAACAAGACCAAACTTATCAAAATCGGCTGGGTAGTTCCGGAGAAATTCGAAAAACCGATTTTGAAGTCAGTCAATTTAGGCATTTCAGTGGTCTAATACAACCAAAAGAATACGAGCCGAAATAAAATGGCTGGTACATATTTCAAAACTACCGTCGTTTCCATTTGTAATTTGATTGACACAGAACTTAATCCATAAAATATCATTCCTGAAAGTTTCGTCACGGCACGGCAAGAGAAAGCACTGGAAAAAGATCCGAAAACTGAAAAACCCAAGTCATGGCCCACATGATTAACATTATGACAGCCAGGTTTTAAAGGCTGCGCCCATCTCCACAGACGTCATTCGCATGCATATATGGTCAATCGCTGAGGTATGAGCACAGCCGTTTACACTGAATCACTTTGATTCCGCTCTCGACTTGCACTGGGGGTCATTAAACTCTATGGCCTATCCGGTGCACTGAGGTAGAACATGACATGAAGTGCCTCTTAAAACAATGAACACTGACAGCTTGTGTTATCAAAACCAAAATGTCAATGAATGATAGATCAATTCCTCTGCTAATGAATCTGGAATGCCCAAAGTAATGTTAGAGTCGCTACTAGTCAAATACGAACGGTGGAATATTGTTTTTATTGTATTTTATAATAATTATTTATGTTTATTGGGCAAACAAAATCCATTAAACTAGCCATACACAACTGTTCATTATTTTGAACCCTATACTTTGTAATGAAGTGGCTCTTAAAATGAAGATGAGGGACTTATAAAGCCCTAATTAATACAAATGGCAGCGATAGTAAGACATAATATATACATGAACATATGATTTATTCTCTGTCGTTCGAGTCAAACGCGATTCCTCGCAGACGGGGTCTGGGACGCTTGGAGTCAAAGTTGTACTGGTCGACTGAGAGCCAGCATATAGCGGCGCATAGTTGGGAGCACATCCCAACTGTCCTTGCTCCGGAAACGCAAGTGCAGTACCAGCCACTTATACCAGCAGCTCCATTAAGGTTCGGGACGAACCTTATAAACTGGCGGTGCTCCTTGGCGTTTCCATGTCTGGAAAACAACCTGGTTCGAAGAAGTGTTGGTGACTCTGGCTAATTCAAAGGACCGATCCCCAGATCTATCTTCGACTTCGGCGTTGTAACCGCCAGATTGTCTAATCTGATAGATGCCTAGAGTTAAGTGTAGTAACTCTGCTTCCGTGATGCGGGGGAATTCTTCCAACTCCACATCTTCGATCCTCCTCCACGGAACTTTTCGCGTCGCAAGATTGTTTTCGATGACGTAGTCTTGAACTTCATTCATACTGTTCTTAAGTTGTAACAGTCTTCTTCTGGTCTCAGCGCTATTGTCCCATGAGTGAATAGAGGGGCGATATGCATTAATAATTGCACATGCTATACGAAAATATTCCGCAATATATGGAGCATTTCCGGCTGCTATTGTCTTTTCAAACAGTTTAAAATTATCTTTATATGACCATCTCTTACCTCCACTATCCAACGGGTCTTCGTGACAATTCTTGAAGCGTTAGCATCCTCCACGCTGTGTTGTTTTTGCCCTCGTTGCAAATAACGCGGCATTTCCGTTTCAAATCCCAGTCCTTCTAAATAGGTACGGCAATCGCGATAGCCGCGGTCTACAACTATGACATCACCTGGTCGGAGAACGCATTTCATGCGTGAGAGTAGCTGCGTCATTGTTTCGCGAGTCGGAGTAGTATGGGCCATGTGCGTCGAGGATGTAACCATCCGGAAGTATGCACATGGTCATTTTAATTAATTTTCTGCCTTTGTGCAATGAATAGGTTCGCTTTAACTCCGTGAAGTTAAAGGATTTAGGTAGGTAAAGGTATGTCCCATCAATAGTTAGAACAATATTTTTTCTATTACCTTCTGGCAAATGCAGCGTTCGGGCCAACTCCGTCACATGGGGAAGCATGTTATCTCTTTGAAGGGTTCCTGTTCCTAAAAAATGTGGGACGAACCTTTCAAGTAGAGCCATCCGAGTCACCTTGATCTTTTTTCCAACTTTTGCCTTGGTTCTGAATCCAAATAGAGCTTTTAAGTAGCTCAAAGACTGTCCCTGCTGGAGCTACAATAAAAACAGTTGCAGGCTCTTCCGGGAGCATTTATGCCCCGACGGTAACTTAAATCCGTCGATATAGGAGTACAAGTTATCAAACTGACCCTTTTTTATCCCGAATACCGAATAGAAGTCACCTTCATCTAAATTCTCCAAGTGTTTTGTGGCTGTGAACTCTTGATCTCTGTAATGCATGGCTTATTGTCTTTCTTCCTTCATCCTCATCATTATTTCTGCTCCGGTCATTCTGACTATCTGTTCAGTGGGTTGAATCGTGAGAAGGTGCGCATCCGCCTTCAATAAATGAGAGTTAGTTCCCACATGTGCGATGCAAATCTTTGTTCCGTCATCTACGAATAGTTCGACGTGGATGTACAAGCTCACTCGTGTGGTGAAGGTCATGGTAAAGTCCGGATTTTCGTTTTTACAAATGAAGCACTTTCCTTCTTCAAAGTTGGGAACGAGGAACACTAGTGGCATCGGAGGAACATCCACTACTCCTAACTGGGTCGGATTATTCATCTCCTGCGTGATTGCCATTTTGCAAATCCTACAGATAAATA
>WJFA01002298.1:0-16561 GCA_009870155.1 Pseudobourletiella spinata | reverse complement strand
TTCACGTGCCCAAATAATAAGGTGGCCATAATTTACATCGCATGTGCTATTGGAACATGCCAAGTTGTACTCTGCATGCCCATTGTTGATCAAGTAAAGTAATCGTTGGTCAAGAAGGAAGTGCGAAAGGCACTTCCTATCCTGTCTGAAAACGGGACGTTTTCAGGTGTCCGCGGCGCGCAGCGCCGACACCCTATGCAACGCGCAGCTCATCCATAACGATTGCCTCTCTGAAAGCGGTAGGTGCGGAAACTCAGATTTGACCCTTCTGGAGAGTCACAAAGTTTGAGGTCAATAGTTGCAAAGGGTGGGATACTTGCAAACCGAAAAATCCCATGTTAAATCCCATAAGGATTTTCCAGTTTTCCATTTCGAGTGAGTCCCCATTCATACACGCGGTGAGTCATGGGATGAAAATTGACTTCGAAACTTTTTCTAACTCAAGGCGGTGAAATTTTAAGAAAATAAATAATATTTGTTTTGTTACCTCTCAAAGTTGATAATACCCCAATTCAACAGCAGTAGAGCCGGTTTTGAGCGTATTTTCAAAAATCAATCGAGATCCAAAACTGAAAATTCCTTATGGGATTTAACATTGGATTTTTCAGTTTGCACGTATCCCCCCTTTGCAACTATTGTCCCCAAAACTTTGTGACCCTCTGGTTAGGTCAAACTTGAGTTTCCGCACCTACTGCTTTGCAGGAGGTAATCTTTATGGATAACCTCTGCGCTGCATAGGGTGTCGGTGCTGTCCGCCGCGGACACCTGAAAACGTCCCCTTGTGAGTGTAGCATGTTCCAATCCCAACGCTTTAATAAAGAAGAAACGTCTCTCCAGGGTTCAAAGCCACATTATTCATAGCTTAAGCCAGTAATATTTGCGGGCACCATAATGGATAGGTAGGTCATGTATTTCATGTTGCACGCCATTATTCTTGCAGGAAAGTACTACTTTTGTATACAATGCGCTGGGACTCTTCATCTTTTAGTTCAGAAACAGCACACCACTTAACTTACTACCAAAGACCAACTTGGACACAACTAAGAAATTGTACCACTGTAGCGTTTAGATATAAACCACCATAAAGGAATCTTCACATTTACATTTGGTCCCATGTTCAAACTACTAATAGTGATAAATATTCTTGCTCACGCCTATAATCCCCGTTTCCATAACCCTAAGTTAAACGCTGTATGAGAAGAAAACTCAAATCTGTTCAGATTATTTGTTAATTCTAAGGGGTTGTACAGTTTTTCGTTGGTGGCCCACCTCCAGGACCTCGTGCCCGAACAACACACTACGGCATGGAACCAAGAAAATTAGCTTCGATAAATGGAGGAATCTCTTGCATATTTCGTGGGTGGGAGGTGGCGATGTGTAGCATCCGCTTTACCCCTCACCTTCGCCTGATGCTCCAACAACACCGTGGCATCTGGGGATAAAGACATGAAGCATCAGTTATTCCCAAGCCCTTAAAAAACATCATTTACACTTGCGGTAAGTGAGGCTGTGCCATACCGTGGATCTTGGTGACTGCCTTTGGTGTAAGAGATGTGTTGTGAATATATGGCAAGGCCTTCTCCTTCTCCCGCAAACCCCGCCTGAGTCGGTAACTTAGGAAACACGAAGTAATTCCTGCAACCACAGCCGCCGCCAAGCACAACAACGTTGCGGCTGCCCACCCTCGGCACTCAAAAGGGGCTGTGATAACTTGAGCGTTCCGGTAGTACTCTATGAAATCACGTTTCTTTTTATTGTACCCAATATAAAACTATGGGGGTACGCTGTATCGAATTCCCGCGGATAATTTCTCACCAGCAGGCATGACCACGGAAAATCCAATGTTATCCCCAAACTTTGTGCTCGGACTATTTTTCCCAGTTTGGGTGTCTTGCTTCTTCAAGGGATTCCGAGCCTGGATCACGTCGTTCGGAACTGCCATGGAGGTGTACGTGGTGTTCACCTTTGGAGATTCCGCGGGCAAGTCGGCGTTTCTAGCCGTGGCCGGTCCCTCAGCTGTTCGCCAGTGTTGGAACAAGGGAGCTGCATACTCGATGCCCGACCCGTTTCCACTGGTGACGGCTGAGGAGGAGACAACAGGGCCAGTTTCCCTACGCTTCCGTCCAAATCCCGAGGGCTGGTACACATCCATGCAGAACTCCTAGAAACGCGTGGTTATCATTCCATGAAATCCAAATGCACGCAAATGTCAGTGCATCAATCCCTTACCGGATGACAATCTTGAGACTCCATGCAGGCCTTTATTTGGGTATGAAGCCACAGAGTATTTCGCTCCCCCATGTTGGATAAGAGGAAGGCCTCGAAATCCAGTACAACTTCATTGGTGCGGTCCTTAAACCTGTATGGCTGCTTCGGTATTATAGATACCAAGTCGGGGTTGCGACATCTACAACAAATGTGAACCTCAGTTAGTACGCCTCCCCGCCATACACAAGCCACTACCATCGGGATCACTCACCCGTCCTTAATTAGTGCCACCGAGCCCTCCGCTGCACCGTCTTTGGGGTCTGGGGAAACGGATACTTCCATCAGTTTGGCATGCTGCCATGCTAGGATTTCATAACATTTTTGTGTAGCAGTTACAATGTTTGAGGTAAATGTAAATGTAAATGAGCAGAATAAACAAAGGGCTTACAGGAATCAGGATTGATACGGGCTCGTAGCTGGAGCCGCGTACCGATTGGCACAGCCTGGTCCACCGGCAGCTCTTGTGCATCCATCCCGGTAATGTAAGCGCCGCTATTGGGAGAACTCCTACCCTGACTGGAAGCACCACTTTCCCTGTACAGGGCAACCTCATACTCTAGCCTCCCCGGTGACTCTTCCACAATCCCGCTTACACGAGCACCTGTCGGGCTAGAAGTACACGATACACATACTTTTAATATTCGTTTCACTTATTCTTACTCCTGCTGCATCTATATCGCTTTTTATACTCTTGCACGATATAAACGACGAGTCGGTCAATGTCTCTTGCTACTACACCTGCTGGAAACACATGGAGGATTTGCCTTCATGCAATCTTTCCATTCTTGAGTTTCCGATTGGTTGACAGCGAGTCACAAAGTACGTGCAGAAACCTTTCCAAACTTACATGCTTCCTGCAAAGCCAGCTGCCTTGCTCTGAGTTACAGTTGGCTGAGGGGGTTTGCACATGATAATGACTTCCTGGTCGGAGAGCATCACCACTCCTGGCAGTTGAGGAAACCACACCCGGACATGTATGAAGCTCTGAAAATTTTGAGAAAAATCCAGAGTAAAACTACGAAAGATGGGAAGAAATTGCTAATGTCATTTCCTCTCATAGTCACAGCCTTATAGGTGTCGCGAAATATCACTTTTTAGTATATTCCAATAAATGACAAAGCACGCAGGTTTTCCATAGGAAACATGTGGTTACATTTAACGAATGAATGCCAACGATGTTAAAACGGCTTCAATAGTTTTTCTACCAACAAAATCAGGTCATGCCGACCTTAGAAGACATGCAAATACACATGCGCGCATACGAATACCAATACACATATGCGCGTGCCGACACACTCGATGCACATGCAGGCAGACCAACATATGCATATATATATACACACACACACGAATACCAACATAACTATACAAATACAGAAAGACCGGCACATGTACATGCACGAATACCAATACCAAAACACATACATTGGCAGATACACACACCCATGGATAAGATAGGCATATGCCCACAGGAACACATGCACACCGTCAGATACATGCAATATGCGAAGACAGGTACACACACGAACACACATAAACTCATTGGCAACTGCTGTAATTGGAGTTTGAAACCGTCTAAAAGATTTCCCACTGAAAATTATTGCCAGCCATTCAACCTGACGACCTAAATGTATTGCCAACACCTCTCATCCCTTTAATACCCCTCACAGTAATCAAGTGCGTCGAGGAAATAGTCCATAAGCTAAAGCTCTACATCCATCTCATTCTCACCGTTTCGCAGAGCGCAGCTTGATGGGCCAGTGCCTGACGACTTCGCAACAAAAGCTCTGCTTAAACGTTTTCATTCGGCTCACCCTTTCCCGTCCCTGCATTCAGCATTACTCATCAAATCATAAAGGGAACTTCGTCGAATGAATGAACGTGGATTTTAATTTGGGTAACCGAGCAACTGCTCAAAAAAGTGGACAAGTATGGAGGACTACAAAAAACGAATCACACGCACACACACGGACACCTCATTTACCTAGATTGGTGAATGGTGAAGCTCCACATGGGCTTGGGACACTGAACCGCTACTACACTCTTTGGTCGTGTGAACCACCAGTGTCGTAATAAAGGGACAGTCGGTGACTTGATGAACGCAATAGATACTGAACGCACAAGTCATTTTGAGGTCTGACGTGCATGCACATCAGGTTGGGCTCACCACGGTTCACGCAGTGAAGCTCCATGTCTTGTTAGCATCAGTTGTCGCTACTTTTCACGGCTGGCTCCACATAGCGTGCCTTACCATGAACTTTTATAATCTCATAATTATGTTTTAATCTGAGCATGCTGCGGTGGGCTGGCTGCATCCATGGGAAGGGACACGTCGTCCGGAATTCGAATAATGCTCGTCTAACCGAATGCAGCCCATGACATTTAGGACGCGCAAAAACTGCTATATGCATGCATAAATTGGGATTCGGGATTATTAATTTTACTGTCGCTACATCCGTCTGTACCCCTCCAGCGTTGGTTTGCCCGTAAGAATGAATTATATTATTGTCACCGGGTTGGAAAACGCTGCATAAAGTTAACGGAACCTTTGGAATTACGTCAAAATTGCAGTAACGTCCTGCCTATTAACTAATTAGCTCATGTACCAGTGGCTCCCAACGACGATAATCACAATAAAGCGGACCAACCCACGACTTCACGATCCTGACACCAGCTGTCGACTTACAGGGCATCAAAGATTAGTCGGATAAACGTGGCCTTTTAACTCCCAACCCCCACGTGTCCCTTACCGCACGCGTCCAAGCTGTTATCTAATTTTACCATCCCGTTGCATGTACATGGTGTCGCCCGACATGACCACGCCACGATGTCGGTGACGTTCCGTATCACTGGGATACATAGCTGTAGTACATCTGCTTGGGTACATCACATAATACTGACGAAGCGTGTGAGTGCCCATTTTTGGTTTCGACACCACAACGATATTTGTGTGGTCTTCCATAATGTCGCCCAGTTACCAGCAATAGTTATGAAGTTAAAGAAAAATTCTGTCAGAGGTGGTGCAACACTCAAATCAAGCAAATAGATGCAAACCACCCGAATGCTATCGTATCCAGTGAGTTGGTGGTATGTCGCTAAGAACGGTTTGTATCTAGCACAAAATAGCAGACGTTTTGTGAGTGATTCTTTTGCAGGATTAAACAATTGACTTTGAGTGGTTGAATGAAAGGCCGGTGATAGATTATTTTTTGAAAGTTTGATTGAGAGGCGTGAAAAGCTTGACATTAGTGTATAAATCTGAATTAGTTTTAGACCTGTTGATCTGTGTTAGACCCGTGCAACAGCACGGGTAACATTTTATAGTAACGAATAAAAACATTTGCTCACATTTCTTTTGAGGACTCCACATTGGGTAAAGTCTGTGATCCTGAGCATGAACACCCGCCCCGTCGTGTCCGTGGGATCCGGAATTATTTGACACGCAGGGTCCTTCCCCAGCCCATCAGTGATGGAGTCCGTAGAAGGAGTTCCACGGTCGTCGGCGAAAATCGGTGTGCCCCGAAACCCGTCCGGTTTGCGAAGCCTAGCCGTAAGCAGTTCCTTTCCACCACCCGCGACTGCACAGTCAATGTCAGCCACTATTTTAAAAAAAAATATGAACATAGTTTAAGTCTTCTAAATTGAAGGGTTCAAGATGAATCTGGAACAATTATTGGAACTGTCCAAAGACTTGCGGCTATTTTCGTGAGCATGCTCCTCTTATGTTACCTTCGTAATCCTGTGCGTCTGCGCTTCCCGCGAGCACTCCGAGTAGAAGGAGAGTCATAATAATGACACCAATTCCGGCACTCATTTTTGAACTCACAACTAAATGCACCCGGAAGAGCTTCATGAGATTTTACACAAAAGTAGAACTGGTCCAGAGATTAAATTAGCTTTCGTGATTCGGTGAGCTCACACATTACATGGAGGGGTACACTTAAGCTCTGAGAACTCTCCTGATTAGAATTGACAAGTTGGATTTGTTCAATGAAGCACTTTGAACGAATTTCGTCTGGTACAAGATGCCGAAGATACGGCGACATGTCAAGCGGTAGAGAAGCTCAAGACTAAATCCTCGTGACGTCGTGTGTTTGGTAAAAGTTTGATCGTTCCGTCTCTTGAATCCCGCAACAAACGGATTCTGACTCAACCCTGAGAGCTGAGAAGCCAGAAAAGATACCTGAACCATTTAAATCCACTGCGGATTCAGTCTTCCTTGGAGTTCTGCACACACTTGCACGTACACAACTTTCACAGTTGTCACAATGCATTGGAGACTCATAAGGAAGCGAGTGAGGAATCTTGCTGTTTCTACTCATCATCATCAGCGACCCTCCCCCTCAGTTTACCCATAGTAAACTATAGGTTGGAAGACATGAGAATGTATGGAAACAATGGGATGGGGAAAATTATTGGTTCTATCTTGAGATGAGTTACAAGAGATGACTATTTGAACCCACTAGTAGTATATCTCTACAGGTGTTCTGGGGAGTGATCTTTTGGAGCGGGATTAAAGCGCGCTTCCTTTTAACAACCAAACTATTGTCGTTGCAGTCTGACGATCACTCTGGTTCTTACAAGCTAATTATTACGTGGATTGATGAGAAAATCAATTATATTTATGCACTTTCAATGTGAGCAAAGGCCATGGACCTGGTTTTTGGAGTTGTGGCTTTGCACCCGGCCATTTACTTATCAGTTGTATTGTAATAGATCCACACATTAATTCGATTTCCCCTGTAAAATGAAAATCGCTGCTTCGAATCAAGCATACCATAATTAGAGAGCATAGCCATTCTCGTGATGAAACTGTGGAAGAAGACTTCTCTGAGATAATACTAAATTTACGACGAAGAGGAACTACCCCATGAGGAATTGAAGAAAACACACGACGGGAACGACTAGCATTTTCATGAAATTACAGTACTGCTTAACAACATGTTGCCTCTAAGCTACGAAATGCTGTACGGAAGTAGGGTTTTTTCCCCAAAGACGGTCCTCATCTTTATGAACAGAAGGGAATCCCTGTTGTGGGATATTTGGGCTCCCCAAGTGAAAAAGTCGTTTTGGTCTCGCGATTCAGCTCTCCCCTCTGCCATGTCTCTGCCGCCTTTAAGGAGGGGAGGACGAAGGATGAGAATTCGAGCGAATCCAACCATATTTTTCTGCCAGTAAAGTACCTCCGCTAACCTTCTCACAGAAACCGATTCAGCTGCAAACACAAGTACATACACACGCACAATGATGCGCCCAACATTAAAAAAACACAAAAAAACCTAGGCTAAACATACGGGGTCAAAACCGACCGCAGACGCACCAATGTGGAGCTTTCCATCACCATGTCTTAAATTGTTTAATTATCCAGCGATTCACTCCCCAGCTTACGCTAGTGAATTGGCGTTTTAATATACCAATTGGCTAACCTTGCTGATGACTTCATTTTTGTGTAAGTCCTTAAACATGTATGTTGGATAAGCTACATGAACACAATCGTAATTGCAACCATCAATCAATATGGGCAATATGGATCAAATGACCACAGATTTTACACGGTGTTTCGTTTCAGCATTTATGCACACGCGGGCGATTCAAATTCCATTTTCTCCAGCACAAAACAAAGACGTCCATTAACGTGTCATTACTATGGAGACAAATTTGAAAACTCCTAATATTACAAAACATATTCAGTGCTACTTTATTTCCATTTGAGTTACTTGAGAAAATTTAAGGGGCATTTTATCAAATGAAATTTCAATTTTAACCATTATTTCGTTTAAAATAAATGCTCCGAGGGGCTCGCAAGTAACATGAAACATCTTTAAGAGAAGATGAAGAGTAAATTTTTCTTGAGTCCATGGATCATGGATGCCTATCCGATGCGATGTTGTCTTTGTGTTGCTAAGAGGACTCAATGTATCATTGAATGTTATCTTTATCATGTGGCTGGAAGAGCTAAAAACCTGTTTGCGGTGTCAGTGTTGAGAATATGACATGATATGATTTCTCTGGTGCGAGCGGTTGACGCGGAAGAAAAACGGTGGAAACGACTATACGACAATACTATTTTGTCTCAATCACTGTGCAAATACATGTAAAAAGCGTCACAGTGGTGAAGAGGATTTCTTTATTCTGAGGCAAATGGTTGGCAATGATAACAGGGACGGCATGACTCATCACTTGATGGTTTCGTACTTAAAGTTAGAGTTCAAACGGCAAGGACATTTCCCCACCCCTGTTTTACTGTTGGCTTCCTCACCACCAATTATGATGAGCATAATATAGCAAGGTGAAACTCGTATTTCGGAAAACTGTCGCTTCCCCCATTCTTCAGCATGCTATGTTGACGCAGAGGTTGAATTGTATAACGGTAGTGTTTAGTGCGTGCAGGGTATGCGCACTATCCCATCAAGCGTTTGGAAGCGCAGGCATTATATCATGTCTCATTCAGTGGCATCCTTAGATGTTAATAAAGCCCAACATTATGGTATGTCTCCTCAGGGGTGCAGAGATGTAGGCAGCCGTGCGAACTTGTTGATGAGGGCGAAGTTGCACTAAAACTGATGATAACACAACGGCCACACAATATACGCCATTCGAAAGGATATTGAAGGTAGATCTTACTCATTTCTCTTTCGCTAAATATGAGAGCAAATTTAGCAACCACACATTACGACCGAACTCGGCAAAGGAAAAAATGGCTAAACTCAACATGGCAGCTCAGGTAGTAAATTTTTATGTCACGGCGGTATGAATATGGGCTCAAAGTACTTCTTTTTCAGGTAAGTCATTTTACTGGCTAATAACCAGTGAGTGGTAGAGGTTATGGTCTTTTAAAATTGTGGGATTCCCGCCATTATCGCGTCATAAATCCCGGCAAAGATTTGGGAATTGGTGGGATAATGCACCGCCTTAATTGCGTAGCTGCGAGATGTGAATTATCAATGTGGTAGTTGAGCTTCAGCTACTGCCACTCTTGAGTACTTCCATCAACAGCATCTCTTGTAGCGTTTGCTATGTTTCGAACAAAATAAACGCAATCTCAACACTCCACGTGATACTTGAGTCCTAAAGTGTCCACTTTTTTTGTTCGGGGTGCCGTCAGCGAAGCTGAAACGGTGAGAATGAGAAGACTGTACAACAGCGACGGCGACCACAGCGTGCTTACTGTGGAGGGTTACTATGTGTTTGCGCAATTCCCATATGAAAACCGCTATTTCCAGTACACAGTTCGGGTGGCCACTCATTCCTCCCTGTTGTCTAAGGAGTGTGTGCTATGAGGCAGTTCATGTACTTACCAATTGCAAGAAAGTCCTTTGCGGGAGTTTATGTCGTAGGCCCAAGTCAGAATCTCCAGACCATCAACGGCTCACCCGCTATTGTCAAGGCGAGTGCAATTTAAGAAAGTTCTCTCTATTTTCCCAGCCGTTGTCCTTCCCAGGAGAATATTAGAGGTGAAAAAAAAACTCCCTAATCCTCACGGTACAGTTCTCCTTGCATATTCAGCCGCTCCGTAAGTACACTTGCTGTGTAGGTTTTACGTGACGATTGACAAAACCGTAAGTTTTCCGCATGAATTACCCGCACTTTGCTACCCTAGACGTATATATATACACTACCCCGTCTCACACAACTGACTTGTGTTCAAGTTCATAAACGGGATTTTTTTCCAAATCTTCCAAGTGCAGTTTAGTGTATTCTGCGGCGGCGGTTGTTGTCATCATCATCATCACCACCACCACGACCACTGTGGCGTGAGATCATAAGGCGCAGAGGATTTGAGTGTGCAGACGTGTACTCAACATGGATTTTGTGGGAAGAGGTGATCCGGAACCGGTGGATAATGGGCTGTCAGATGAGGAGGATGACGAAGACTATATTGTACCGGCGACGGACGAGGCAATAGGAAGGGGATGTGGCTCGGATTTGCATAAGAACAATCTGACGGAGGGTGATGATCTGTATGAGGCGATGAAGTTCTCTCTGTTTGTCGGTGCCATTGTAGGTCTTGCGCCCCTCGCAACCAAACCGGAAGGACACGGACGAAGTAGCCCGTGAGTCTAACGCATCTGAGTTTAAGGCCAGGTCTTGTAGCTCAAATAATTGTATTAGGATAATAATAATAAGGTTTTAATGTCTACACAGACTCTTCCAGGCCCGCATTTTGATCTCAATTCTTAGCATAATTCTGATGGGCTCTAATACTGTGATCGTTGGAATCGACTTTGCTATGCACATGTCCTCCACTAACCCGCGAAACATGGGGTATAACTGTTTAATGAAACTGGGAATGCCTCAAAATCATGGTGAAGGTGGTAACTAACTGGTGGTCTGTTTGCCAGGGACATTGCGGGAAAGTTAGCCACCGTCTGGTTCTATGCGTCTGGACTTTTTGTCCAATCATTCTGTCTCCTCCGGTCAGCAAAAGTGTCCCAATATTTCCGATTCTGGTCTAAAGTCTCGAGGGAAACGAAGTGGACGATGGTGGAGGAGCCGAGGCTGACTCGGGACCTTACCCTGATTTCAGTGATTATATTCATTTCATGTGTGGGAGAGAATACTCTGTACCACGTTTTTGCCATGCGGTCAGGGATATTGGTTAAGATCACAGGTAAAACTATTGCCACAAACCTTACAGCTATGAACAATTCGGAATAGGTGGTAGGACCTCATCCACTTACGAATAAGCGTGGTTTGGAGATACTGTCAACAAATTTTTTGTGACAGATCGTCAGATCACCTTTTCAGACTTCCTCGAGGACTATTTCAACTCGAATCAGTACCTACAGACGTTCTTCAACTACAACCCAGTCCTGTCATTTTTTGTCCTCCTAACCAACAAACTCACCCTGTTTGCTTTCAACTTTGGGGACGTACTTCTCATTATGATTTCCTGGGTGGTTCACGTCCGTTTCAGAGGCTTCAACCGCTTTCTCGAGCAGCACCTCACATCCGATACGACAAGTAGTACAAGTTCGCATGGTAATTATAATACCGCATGGCTGTGAGGAGTTTAGAAAGAGGTTGATCTTCGAGGTTACTTTATAGTTGCTAATAATTACCCATATCCCCTTACAGGTTCGATCTCTTGGAGTCTGGTGCGCCGGAACTACTTTCTCCTTATCAAGCTCCTCGATGAAGCAGACAGTATTTTTTATCCCTTGATTTGGGTCTCATATGGAACTAATATTTTCTTTGTTTGCAACCAAGTAAGAGGGGTTTCGGCATATTTACAAACTGCTGAAAAAAGCAAATTAAACCAGCTACAAGACTCATAATCTCTTCTAGCTTTACATGGGAATAAGGCACACGGATATAAAAACAACGGCTCATAAAATGTATGTCATCTGGTCATTTCTGCACCTTGGCATGCGAACCATGGCTGTGAATACTGTAGCTGCTCGAGTGAATGATGACTCAGGTGAACTTGCGTACATACTCCAGCTGTGTCCCCCTTCGGAGTACAATCATGATGTGAGTAATTATAAAGTGATGCGATCCCATTGTGGAGAGTCAAAATTTGGTGCTAAATCTTAGTTGTAAATTCGGCCCAGGTGCGACGCTTAGAGCGGTTCCTCAGTAGCCGGATCATCGGAATAAGTGCGAATGGAATATTCGTCGTCACAAGATCATTCATACTTATGGTATGGTCTCATTTAGAGAACTTTATTGAATGGATTTATTTCGTTCCAGGGCAAAACTAATTTGAGATTGAGAGAACTTTATGAGAAAGGTGAAGAGTGATGTAATAGTGCATTTTCATATTTTTATCAACAGATTATTAGTGCTATTTTTACGTTGGAAGTAGTGCTACTTCAGAACTCTGCAGTGAGCTAGGAGGAATTTTACCGGGGTCTAAAAGTTTTTGCACGTCGAACGCCGCTCTAGAGAAATGGGAGAACAATTCCATCGACGCCGTCACAGTTGCCAAGGGCAAGGGCAAATCCTCGAGCATAATTGGTCCACCTTGTGAACGTCTCTAGAACCCACCCATACTTGTCAGAATCAATGTTCGTTAGGACAAGAAAAGGAAAGCTTAAATTACAGTTTCTGACGACAACAGCACTATCTTCGCCTAAATAATTTGCTTATGCGAAATAGTAACTTGTCTTTGACATGCTCAGCACGGTAAACAATAGTAAGTGGCTAAGAAAGGGAATAAATGTGACCATTTACTGCTAAAAGTACTCTTTCACATTGGCACCTGCCCATCAAAGTCATAAGTGCTTTATAAGCATGGCACAATGACATCAGTAATAGGACGCCACTTACGCCGAGCAAGTAATATCTCTATCCACTGCTGCTATGACTCTGACTCTGCGGAGGAAAGTGCTCTCAAAATCTCAAATACTCATACACTTGGCCCATAGTCAGCTGCTCATACAAGTTTCAAGATTATAATCTATATTAGCAAGCAACTCCAAAGCTATAAATAAATCATTGACATACGGTAAAATCACTGCAGATGGAAATTTCCCGCCCCGTAAGAAAAGTCAAACGACGATGAAATAGTACTAATGAAATACAAACAAGTCAATTCTGAAGTGGAATAAAAGTTATAATAATGACAGCATTGACCGCAACAATTCACTCTTTCAGGACTACAATAGCAAACCCACACGACGACGAACTTGCGACTGGAGGATTTCCTATTTGGGAAACGTTAGTGCGCACCATCATCTTGCCATTACTGTCACAAACACGCGTCTGCGCGGACGATAAAAAAATAAATTAAGTCAACCTTTCGAAACTCAGAAGTATATAGCAACACCTATTTCATCTCATTCAGTTTCGGATTAGCAAGTAGCTCACAACCATGCTGCTGAAGGAGCTAAAGTCGAAACGGAAACTGGCCAGAAACCTGACTTCCTTGAGCCAGGTTGTTAACACGCAGACCAGCAGCAACCTTAGGCCAAGTGGACCTGTGGAAATTCCCTGGTGGCAAACTTCTAGGATAACACGCCACAATGAGCCCGAGCGGGTGACGGAGATTCCAAGAGACGATCTCTACCTTTGTTCCCGGCCATTCCTTCTCACTGGCAGAATATTTGGCATCATTCCCATTGAGGGTCTTTGGGGACCAGATCTACGGAACGTTCGGTTCAGGTAAATTAAATTCAAAGACCCAAAGGAATTCTCATTTTGAAAAAATACTGTTTGTATAGGCTCTTCAGCTTCGCAACTCTTCTGAGCGTCTTTGAACTCTTTACTGGAACTATACTCACGGCAATTAGCGCTCTTCAGCTTCTGAAAATGTTCTTCGGAGTACACACGAAGAAGGCAAGCAGATCCATCATCCTTGATTCGCGGGGGCCCATTGTGATTGCTGCTAGCAATTTAATGTGATAACCATTAAATTTCTGTGGATGAATTTTTTGCTCATTCTAAACAAATTCAAATTTTTTCTCAGTCACTTTGTGCTCATCCGGAATGCTGGGAAATTTGTCCGACTTCTTCACATGTGGCGGGCGGCATCAGCATCGTTGGTGCTCACCGCGGAGAAAACTGGCCTGTTCAACGCTGTGAAACTTCTAGCATTTGGTAATTTCCTACTGGGTGTCATACATGTTTACGTCATTCAGCTGTCCGCCGTCGTTGCACTAGACCATGAGTTGGAACAAGGTACTGTCTCCACTAATTCAGAATTTAATAATAGCTATACTCCAATTAAATCACTAAGTAATTACAGGTGCAGGGAAAACAAACATGTCTTTCCTTGAGTACTACTACGAACGATCGCACTGGTCAGAGATGATTCCCTACAATCCTTTGGCGGTCTTATTTGTTCTGGGCACCAGAATGGTAGCAATCATGTCTTGGCACTTTTCGGAAGGCTTAATTTTACTCCTGGCCAAACTCTTGGCTTTAAAATTCCAAACTTTGTATGAGCAAGCACGGCTCCGAATCTCACCGCCGAAGAACATCTCCAACACAATGACCATGTTCCGAAAAACTTCAAGTAGGTCATATACTAGTGGAGACTAAGATAACTAAACAAAGAAAACTCTTTTAAAAAATGTTTGATGAAGTCGAGGTGATATGGCGGGAAAACTTATGGGTGGACTTGAGAAAGGACCACTTAATCTGCCTCCGATTATTGCACGAAACAGAAAATATCATATCCCCATTGGTATTCTTGGCCTATGCTGTGAACATCTACTTGACTTGTATGCAGGTTAGTTTTCCATGTAGTTATCCCTAATTTCTTCAACCCTAACTGCAGAAGCTTCCGAGGTGGACTTTATACAGAGCAATAATACTTGGTTCCACCAATTCTTTTCTTCATGGAAAAATCATGATTTGCTCAGATTCTCCAAGGAATCACACCAGCTGCTCACAAGAATAACTACACACATGCCATCCTAAGCTTCCTCACATTGACTTTTCTGTTAACTCGCCTCATTCTGATGTCACTGATCATGGCTGGAATCAACGAAAATGCCCACCGCATAATCAAGTGTGTGCAGAAATGTCCTAATCACTTTTACTCATCTGAGGTAAGGATGCTCGGATGTTGTCTATGACAGTAATGTTTTGCAAAAACTCGTTGATGACTTTATATTTTGTTCATATTTAAAACATGAAGCTTGAACGGCTCGAGCGGATGCTTTCTAACAACACGATTGGCATTTCCGGTCTGGGTTGCTTTGTTGTGACCAAAGCCTTCCTTCTAGTTGTAGGCAGTGTGATATTCACGTTTCAAGTGGTTCTCATGCAGGCTCCAGTCGATGCTGGGGATCCCAAACCTAACCTCACAGCTTCTCTGTAGTCACTTTAGATACAGAACAATGCGGCAGCTGACTAACCGCTTCTGCGAAAATCGAATCGTACTTAATCACTGTCAACACAAAATACCACATGTTATCACCTGAAATCCACCAATTAGCCTAACCAATTAATTTACAAACGTGATAAGGAAGAGAAACCGCACGTCGGATGCGATTTGCCTTTGTCTTCTTCTTTCGACTTGAGCATCTACGTGAATACCATGAAAGCTAATATACTGTAGATACACCAAAGTTTTGCCCTTAAATAAAGTTCCAGTTGAGCTTCTTTCAGTTTAACTGGACACTGCGACAGAAGTGGAGGTTCTTTCAATACAAAACTACACCCGTAACACACTGCCGGTTTAAGTGGACTATACAGCATGTTTTCAAACGCTTCCCTGACGTTTCTTCTCGGACTCCTTGTTCTGACTCCTGCAATTGCCGGTCCGTCAAGATGGCGAATTTTGGTATGGGATTAGAATGAAGTTTTGAAGCGTTGCGTGTTGGTGATGTTCTAATCTTCTGTGTTACACATTTCGTTAACAGGGGCGTGATTCGGAAACACCGGAAATCTTAGACATCAACGAAGCAATTAATGAAATTGTGGAAACTGGTAATAGTGATGCTGAAGTGAATAGTGAAGCTGTGGAAGAACCTGTTGCGGGTAGTGATGGCGACGAGTCGATTGGTTCCGATGCAGAATCAAGCCTGACTACCGGTGATGCTATCGAGGATGAGAATGTCGATGCAGAACCAAGCGCGGCGGATGATACTGAGGTTGTGGACGCCGACGCAGAACCGAGTTCTAATGACGATGACACTGATGACTCGGAATCCTCCGAAGAGGCGGTACCAAAGTTGGAGTACGCTTGCCGTTTTAGCCTCCTAATCTACGCCCCCACTTGTGCGTCTAACGGCAAGATCTACGCTAGCCCCTACGAACTCCTTTGCGCCCAAGTCAAGGATCCAAGTAAGAAGCGCCATGCTGAATCTGTTTACTTTGTTGTTCATTTTGTATTTTATTGTTAACTCTGACTTTTCGCAGGTATTGTAAACGTGAAGTGTGGCGAAGGCACCGAACGTCTTTTTCGATCCATCCTATAAGGCGATGATGTGACTTTTTGAAGACATTGAAGAAGCAGAAATGAACTCAGTCAGGAATCCATGGTTAAGTTGCCATCTGAATACTTTAGTGGTTGGAGGAACGAGTGGAGAACCATCAGCAGAAGAACGTGCGGGGTTGACAGATTCAGAAATAATTGCGCACTGTGTACAATTTCAAATTTGTCTCTCAGATCGAAAAACTGGTTAATTATTAAGAATAAATTTGACGTTTGGTGGCTCTAACCAGTAGCTTCAATGCATCAAGTTTTTGAAAACCCTTCAAGCTTTAACACATCGAGGATTTTGGTCACTCAATTTGTAAAGAAACCTTAAACAGTCCGCATTATAATTATTAATGCTAGTTTGTAGGACTTGACAGAGGTCCTGATTTAGCAAATCAGGGGCGTAAGCCATATGTATTG
>WJFA01002297.1:0-16562 GCA_009870155.1 Pseudobourletiella spinata | reverse complement strand
GAATTTTAAGCTCTAGTTTTACTTCAGTTAAACCTCTTAACAGCTTATCACTAACTGATAAAAATTTCATATTTATTTTTTGTGCTATTTTGCTTTGAATTATGCATGTGATAATCTATAATCTAAATCATAATCAGATTAAAGTAATCTGTAATCTGAAAGAAATTTGTATACAAGTAATCTATAATCTGTAATCTGGAAGCAAATTCAAATAATCAGTAATCTTCAATCTTTAATCAGAAAAACAAATGAATTAATCTGTAATCTTTAATCAGTAATCTACAATAATTTTAGATCAACCTGTAATCTGCAACGAAATTTTAAAAACGCGATAATCTAATCCGTAATCAGATTACTTGGGTCGATAATCTGCCCATCCCTGCATATATTCCACAATTTGATGTTTCGGGCTAGTGTTGTCCACATGATGACAGCTACTGGAGTAATATTTGCATTTCTTATTTTTCTCGTTACCAAATATGCTCTGTAAAAGTATAATACCTTATTAAAAGATTTCCTCTTCATCTTCCATAACCATCATCATAGTGACCAGACGTACTGGTTTTGAGAAATTTTGGCTGCATTTAAACACATTAAGATACACACGAAATACGTATGTACATGCACGAATGTACTGGTTTTCATTTCGGAAAAAATGGTCACTATGCCATCATCATCATCAACATCATCCTTCTCATCCTTTGCTTCCTTACTCCCATGTTCCTGGAAGGGATGCATTAAGAATTCACGGTGTATACCGTTAATATTTTTTTAATATACACCTTGGATTTTACTTTTCAATTTTCAAAAAATTAAAAAATTAAAACCCAAACTCTGGTGGCTCCAAATTGATTATTTGCGTCAGCCTAAGCTGGTTCAGTGGTGTTGGTTTTAGACTACTCCACTGTGACTGCATAGTTACGGGGTTCGATTCCCCGGAGCTGGCTAAATCCTCCTCCCCCCACTTTGGACTGGCTAACTCCTCTGTACGACGGACGGACCACGCTTGCTGACTGCTCGGCGAAGGAATTCCTCAGAGAGAATGACGCCCTGTCATCCCCATGCTACTTCCTGATGTCAAAGAAGACAAGGAAATTGTCAAGACCTTGTGTGCTCATCCCCTGGCAAGGTTGTATTTTACCTTTAAAAACAAAGGTATTGTAATGACTGGTAGTTGTGGGTAATGCCCGTGGCACAATAAAGGAATTGATTATTTGCGTGATTTCTCATATTTGAGGCCCAGCGAGAATTAATAGTATGGTAAATGGTAATACTTATGGTTTGTATGACAGGGCTAATGTATAGGGAGTAATGGTTGACTCCATCAGTTCGCCAGCCGTATTCACTTCGTTCCGCATCTTCACACTGCTCCACAAATTCAGGTGACAAGGAGATTTGACATGGCTCTTTTGATTTACATCCATCACAATAAGTCCCTGAACCGCCTACGAATTTCCTCCATCATGTAGGCAATCTCACGAAGTTGACATTTCAAATGTTCCGGGTCACAGATATCCTCCCCGTTACGCCCGTGCATTTAAATTTTCCTAATTAACTCCAGAGAGAATCTTCCTTCAGCCGTGGGGATGAGGAAGGGTAACGCGAAGTCTTGAGCCGACCCATAGCCGCATCCGGACGTAGAATAGATAGATCATATTCCGAGTCATGATGGTCCCTTTCAAGTTTCTCAGTGTCTTCATGGGTCCCTCTGTGGTTTTGCTTGCAAAAGTTTGTCATCACTACCTATATTGCCAGCCTCTTCAGTCTCGATCCTCTACCTCCCCTAATCTAAACATTCGCTAATACATACGCAGGTTTCTAGATTGAAAAATTTACAAGTTTTAAATGTTTAACAGCATAAGTAGTCATAGAAACAACAAACTTCATAATACTGCAGCCTTCTTGCGGCTATTACTGCCACGAAATCGTTAAAATTTTGGCTCATCGCACAAAAAGTTTTAAATTTGATTGTTTTGCGATTCCAATTTTGTTAGGAAATCCAGGAAATAGCGATGGGGAAATCAGCGGAGAAGAGAAGATAAGTAGAACGGAAATTATTGAGTAATTGTAAATAGATGAGATCAAGCGAAGGAGTAAAGTAAGTCAATTATTAGCCACGTGCGGTAAGTTAGCATAGAACATAAGCGTATAGTATTACACCATAAAATTGTATTATGATTAGTAAGCATAATTGGTCAACTGCATATGACTAACATAGGATAGATGCGGCATTGAACTGTGCTGATGTATCAATTAACCAATAGTGTCAACAACTAATAAATCCTGTATATAAGCTCGATGTGAGATCGAGAGTGTATGTGATTGAGCGACAGAGAGCAAGACTGAAACCGAAGTCTTTTCTAATAAAACTACAAAACCCAAAGTCTCTTTCACATTAACCTTATTTTGTCCAGCGGAACTATTCAACTCAGTCGAGTGCTACGAAGCTGAAGCATTTTCAAATTTGAAAGTAGCCGTAGTAACAACCCTCGCCGTTACCACATTCAGGTTATTACGTTCAACGTGAAACGATAGCCATAACCTGGCATAAGTTTGCGGGTCGCAACGGTGGACCCTTAAGAGGCTAGGCTACTGAAGATCGGAATTCTGCAATTGCAGCCGTGGAAAGGAGCAGTAGCTCACATAACATGTGGGCAAGCACGCTAGTAATCATACATCCTACGATATATTTTTTTCGTCCTCAAGCAATAACTTGTGTGTCCATGCTACAGAGGAAGTAAAATATCATGTTCGAATTCACATTCGTTGGACTTCGCTTTTAAAGTTCTTCACGTAATATTCATGTAACTTCTGCAAATCCTACGTCCCGAGGATTTGGCTTACAATGCGGTTTCAAACAGCATGTGTTTTACTAGTAAAAATACTTTACACATTTTTTACTTAACAATAATTCTGCTATTTTCCATCCATTCGAGACTCGACCTTCCTGCCGATTTCAAAGTTTACCAGAAAATCACGTGGGAAATTTATCACTCCCTATATTGCCAGCCTCATCAGTCTCGATCCCCTACCTCCCCTAATCTAACTATTCGATATTACATACGTTATTTCCCCTAATACAACTATTCGCTAATACATACGTAGATTTCTAGATTGAAAAAAAGTTTTAAATGTCGAACTACAAAAGTAGTCATAGGTACAACAAACTTCATAATTGTACCACACCCTTCTTGCGGCTATTACTGCCCCGCAATCGTTCAGCTCGGAACTCCCTTACCCAATTCAACTATTAGGTAAGAATTAATTCACCGCACTAAAAGTTTTAAAAGTCTTTTGACTGTTTTGCGATTCGAACTTGAAAGTAGCCATAGTAAAATCCCTCGCTGTCACAACAACGTAATACTAAAACCGCAATCCGGCATGTTTGTTAGAACTCGCGGGTCGGACGTCGCAACGGTGGAACCTTAAGGTGCTAGGCCACTGAAGAAGGGAATTATGCAATTGCAACCGTGGAAAGGAACAGTAGCAAGCAAGCTAGTTTCTCTGTATTTGTACTATATCCATGCCATTCAATAACATAGAACGGCATAAAATCCATCATATGCACAGCAATGCGCAACTAGTGAGTCGCCCAAGAGCGTCGTTGCTACTTCCTTGCAGCTTGATGTTTTAAGATTTTCACAATAAACTGAATCTATGATCTACCTATACGTCACATCCGGTATCCCTTTCGTATGAACTTATTCAGTAACATGTAATCCTCATTAATTTTATATTGGTAAAGTTGCTCTCCTCAAGGATTTGAACTTGGGAAGAGGTGATGATGACGAGACTTTAAATTTAAAAGAATGGGCTGGCTTGATTTTTGGTTGAATTTAATGAAGGGTAGAACCGCCTTCTTATAGGAGGGATGATGAGGTGGCATTTAGAAATTACCACTCCGCTAGTTTCTTCGCATAGGAACCTACCTCCGTTAATTTATCAAGATAGGAACGACCATACCAATGGCCTCAACGATGATCATGATTAGCCGTCGAGAAAATCATCTCTGGTGGCCCCTGGCTGCTATAAGATGATGATGGCTGGGATATATGAGTCCTTGGGATGAGGTGCTCAGTAGAGGAGGATTTTCTGAGGGAAGACATTGCCATCATCTTCATACCCTGCATTCTCGTCCCCATCATCATCAACTTCCTCACCGCCAGCACCACCATCATCATCTCGCTCATCATCCTGGGCCAAGAGAAGCCTATAATGAGTTTTCTCCATTTATCAAGCATTTGAAGCATATTTTATAGGTAGTGAACCAGGAGGTTAGGCAACCACACACACCGAATTTACATGCTAATCAAATAAGTTTCCCTACAACTTTTAGCACGGCGTCATAAAACCCCCGTTCGCTTATTTACACCCCACTCTCCAACTTCTCTTGTCAGAGGAACACTATTAGCTACTACTCCCCATCCCTCCGTTTGCTCCATGACGACGGGGCCGTTGGACGGGTAAAGCGTCACTTCCCCGAAACGGCAGTTTTCCGAAAGCCACTTCACCGAATCTGTTTGCTACGACCTTTGGCCGAAGCCCGTCTGTCGAAACGACACTTTACCGAAAGGCCGTTCCAGTACGACCGTTCCCAGACAGCACTTGGCCGAATATCATCTTTACCGAATCAACTTTATCCCCAATATTTTTACCGAAAGTCACCTTTACCGAACCTGTTTACCGACAATTTTTTACCGAAATGAACTTTTACCGAATCATATTCACCGAAAGTTTCATTTCCAGTAGTAGCTTTTTGAAGGCAAGGATGAAATGCCAGCCATCTCATCATCATGCTAGTTAAATACATCTCATTCATATGGCATTCCATGTGGTGTTCTACCTCAGTTTATGTCGAGTGGGATTTTGCATATTCCATGGATGCGTATCGCTCATAATTTCCAATTTAATTACAAAAGTGTTGTATCGACCGACCGAATTGCAGATGTAGAATTAAGTGGATACATTTATGATTAGGACGAGTCTGATTGACACACACGAGACTGCCGTGTCTCATGCGCCGCCTACTAAAGTTATGATTTCGTAGTAATTATCACGTTCGATCTTTGTACTGTTTTTTACATCTTAGCGCACATTGTGGGGATTTTTTAAGCTATATTTGATTTTATGTTTCACTCGGATTTTAATAGTTAAAAACAATAAAGGAAATTAGCAGCATTTTAAAAACACATTTGACCGGTACTTCTTACTGCACAATTGCTTTCATGCAATGGAATGCTCAATTCAGGAAATAAAACTTTCGGTGAACATGATTCGGTAAAAGTTCATTTCGGTAAAAAAGTGGCGGTAAACATGAATCGGTAAAGGTGACTTTCGGTAAAAATTTGGGGGTAAAGTGGATTTGGTAAAGGTGGCTTTCGGTAAAAAATTGTCGGTAAACAGGTTCGGTAAAGGTGACTTTCGGCCAAGTGCCGTGCGGGAACGGCCTTTCAGTAAAGTGTCGTTTCGACAAACGGGCTTTGGCAACAAAGGTCGTAGCAAACAGATTCGGTGAAGTGGCTTTCGTTAAACTGCCGTTTCGAGGAAGTGTCGTACAATCGTTGGACGTCGTTCACCAGCCCATGTTCCTAAGGCAACTTGATCATAAAAAGGGATTTTCCCAGAACGGACTACCTCACAGAATCCTTCCCCATGTAATAATGAGTGGAAGTTGTTGGCGAGCCCTGTGGAGTTTGTACTACACACATTTTCCCGTCAGTTTAACCCCTTCCAGAGAATCCGTGGGGGACAGCCGGATCACGGACGGTGTCATAGTGGAGCCGCCATCCTGCTGTAACTCTAGGTCTGATGACACTCTTGAACACACTAATATAACTCCGCTTCAGACCTCGGTCCATTGTGTGCATATTTTCTTTTTCCCTTTGGACGACCACCATATAGATTACAGAAGGGCTTTTGGATAGAGCCGGGAAATCAAAGGCCATGAAGAGGATAGGATAGGGTGGATGAGATGATAATGACAAGGACGGTGATGGTCCTACGACAGTGGAGTTAGTGGTGGGTAAAAACTTGCAACCAAAGCGTAATGATTACCTGATAAATTCTCCGAGTATCCTAAATCTACAACCACACACAGGGGCAGACATCATATATAGGTTCACACACAGGCTCACGTGCACGCACACACACACACTCTCTGACATGAAAGACGACTGAGCGAAATAACTTCAGTGATTAAACTGACGTGTACTCATAAAATCAGGGGCGACAATCTAAAAAAGGAAAGAAAAATCGATCCTTCTCAGGTCGTCATCTCCCCCCGCTATTGCATGAGGGAAAACCAGGGGGAAATGAACCGTCGAGGCTCTCTCATGTGAGAGGAAACTGTTAGCTTCTGTAACACACGTCTAAATACTCATTTCAATTTAGTGTCTCTACCACACCCCATAGTCGTCCAAGATGGGGATTATCTATAGGGAGGCTCACTGCCTATTCCGAGATAGAACCCCAGGAGGGGAAACATCCTAGCGTGAATCAAGGGGGAAAGGAATGAGTGAGAATAAGAAAAGAGGGAGCGCGGGGATAAATCTCATTTCTCAGTCCCCGAACAACGATGTGGAAGTAGCAGTGTAGTGATGGTAGTAGTAGGAATGATCGAGATTGGAGAGAATTTCATAAAAGATGCTAAGCAATTTTTCTTGGACTCCCACAGCAGCAGCCGCCGCTTCAGTCGATACTTTCGTCATCCTTGGTTCCAGATTTTGTTTTAAATGAATTCCATATCTCTCTCTACATCCTTCTCAGCCTCTCCTTCCTCCTCCTATTCATCCCCTACCCCTAGTATCACTTCTTGGGAAACTCCAAATTATGTACGTAGGAATCGAGTGAAAAGACGATTATATCCCGATTTCTTCCTTTCGCTCTCTCTGGAATGGTAGCAGGCACTCTGATTGTGACATAGCACCTGGTCTCTGCTGAACGTGTGTGTTCACTCTTATGTGTGCGTGCAAGTATGTGTTTGTGTGAGTGTGTGGCTCAGATTAAAAATTTCCTCTCTAGTCAGCACTTTCCCGCTCAGCATTATGCCGAGCGTAGGGAGCATGCGAATGCTGCTAGGGAGTTTGTGTAAACGTCAGAGAACGATTTTTTGTGTGCGTAAATGTGAGGTGTGTGTGTGTGTAAATGGGAGTGTGCGAATGGTCTTGTACATAAAAGTGAGGTACGTGTGCGTAACTGCGAGTGTGCGAATGCTTGTGCGTGAAAATTTGAGTGTTCAGATATGCACTTTTTATTAGCCTGGGTTATGTGTGTTTGCGCATGTGGGAGTTTGTGTTGTGTGCGTAGTTAAGTGTGCATGTAAGTACGCCTGTATTATGTGTACCGCTACCAGTTGTTGAGTCTTGACCAGTGGTGGGAAATCTGGTGAAATTGCAGTGGATTATGGGTTTCGAAGGGGCTCGTGGTTCATGAGGTACATCTAGATTCGTATCACTGATTATAAAATACCAAGTACTATGGAATACAGATTAAAATAATGAGTAGCCGCAGTGTGGACTATAGGGAATGTTATTAGGTCCCAAATAGAGGACCTAGGACGACAGTAGGTCCCTTACCTGGCAATACAGGTCCAAAACACGAAGACCTACTCAAGTCCTGGTAGCCTACTTTTAATTTTATGGAACTGGAACTATTCGGGAAGGACCTAAAAGACCGGACCTGAAGACCTAAATCCAGCATAAATTGGTTAAATGTTGGAATAACATAAGTAGAAGAGTAGAAATCCGCTTTAGTCGATCAAAGCTTAGTTGAAAGTTATTAAACCAAAGCGACATTAACTCAAGGCAAATTTTGTTTACAGAATACAATAGAGCCTCGCTATTCCGGACCCCTTTAATCCGGTCAAATTTGACATTGAATTTGAAATTTGATTGTCCTTCATCCGACCGAACTTTCATACCCCCAGAGCATATTCTACACCCTTAATCCGGTCAAAGAATTTTAGTGTTGCTTCCCTCATCGATGCTAAAAATGGCAACGTTGCTTAAAAGCGCCTAAAGTCAGCCACTGACGCCGCTTGCTTCATTTGGCATTATAACTGAAATTGGAACTCAAATCGGAAATATAGTTTACTAGATATGTTGGCCCGGAAGAATTCCGGGCAACCACCTCTACTTAATTTTCACAATTTCCGAACACCTCATACTACTATACTAGAATATATACTCATACTAGCTAGCAAGTAAAAACTTGCTAGCTTCGCCAGAGCCTTTGATTAATTGGTAGTCTCGAACTCTGGCGAAGCTAGCAAATTTTTAATTAGTAGCTTTAAAGTAAATTTTACTTCACAATGTTTCAAAATTTTGTTGCGTACTTTTATTCTACTTTTTGCACAGGGACTGCTTGTTGTTCGCTAGAAGATTTGAGGTGTTCGGAAATTGTGAAAATTAAGTAGAGGAATTCTTCCGGGCCAACATAGCTAGTTGTACGCTGTATGCGTCGATGCGAAGTCTCGACGCAAAAAATTTCTCTTAGCTAATGCGTGACAAAGGATGAACGAGGTGGCCTGTTTGAACTTAAGTCCGTGAACGATGCATTATGCAGGTGCATTGGTTCCACGATATACAGGGTGCTCGAAAACTGATGCGACAGTTAGTCACTATGTAGAAGCCGATACAATTCTACAGTGCGTAAAATCACATGTAATTTTAACATCATGAGGTGGCACAACGTCATACTCAATAGGACTGTCAGAACTCTAAGAAATTTAGATTTTGTTTGGTACTACTTTTGACCCAAACGGCCACCAGCACTACAAATACACCCAAAGGGTTTGGTACTTACTGGCATATATTCCTGGCACTCTTTCTCACTCGGGATACTCACGGTTTTTACTTCTGCTACAGTGAAGCCCTGGAGATACTTCTCACACGTGGTAGTACCGAAAATTTTCCCTAACTCCTGCGATGATTGTTGTTATATTTCTGGCCCGGATGATTTCGAAAGGTTTTGCCACACACAACGTGTAGCCCATGGAATTCCTCATTCGATTTGTTACCCCGCAATCGGTCCCCTTACTCCCGAAGGTGATGGGTCTGAAAATACTTCCACGCTGGTTCGGTCTTCGAAATTTGTTGTTACTCAACGGGTAATAATGCAGGGATTCATCACCGCCCCATCTGGATGTTGTGTCGTGTCTCGTGTACTGTTCGAAGTTATTCATACTAATCCAGAGCACTCTAAGGCCCACTTCACTGGAATTGCAAGCCATTCCTTTCTCTACTGAATCCCGAAGCTCCTTCGTGGAGGTGGAACAATCATACCGCTCCCACTAACCCACAAGTTACCATAGCGTAAACATTCATCAATTACCACCACTCGACCTGTATCATTGTTTTTGCACCTACCACAGGTATACCATTTTAAATAAAATAACTTCATTCATTCACTGCTTAATTTCCTTCCTAAAATTATCACCTTAAACCAGCAACTTGGACTTGACCACCCAAAGTAGTCAATTGTAAAGTACCAACATGAAATAACTCCACTTGAATTAGTGTAATAATATGTCACCCCCAAACCATTTGTTTGGATGCGGCCTCCACAGGGTCATGTTTAGTTGCCACCTCCAAATTGCCATTTAAATTTGCCGCACCATATATTCTTACCGCTGCAACCCTGGAAAATGCTCTCATGGGTTTTCAGCCTCTAAATCCACGTTCCGAGCGGGTTTTCACCTTGTAATTACCGAACCCTGAGGGTTCACTCCCATTCGTAAGGGGATATGCCCCCAGCCATAAGGCATAGCCACAGGTTTGCTGCTGTAAAGATTGCCACACACTAGGAGTACTTCAAGACCCCGGTAAATGAGCACGCATGCTATTACCGCAGATATGCATTCTCTAATGCTTATCTCTTACTCGGGTCAGGAGGATGTTAGGTGCTCTAAATAGCCAATTTCATGTTGTACCGACAAGTAGCCACTCATAAATTGCCACAACTTCTTGGACGTTTACGTATACGCCCAGGAGATGTAGAAACCCACGCGCCATGAATGGATAAGAATCTACCCACTTACCCATCCAAGCCCGACAATCATTTTTGTACAGAAAACAGGGTGGTTTCTAATTGAAAAAGTTCTCCGAATTGTCAAACAACCCCCAGAAAATAGTCATTCCAATTCACATAATAAAATAATTATTATTTTCCACACCCTATAATGTGGAACCTATAATTACCGTAGCTGGGGTTTGTGACACCCCGTAAAGGGTTGGTGACCCTGTAATTGCCATAATTGGTGGGTGAAACCCAAGAAGCGTACCCACATCTCCCAGAGGGTACAAGCTTCAAGGTTCTCCCCCACTCTGTTAGTTACCATATCCACCATTATCCATATACACCACGGTCAGGACGGTGATGACGGTAATAATAATTCCCCAAGTCTCCTTGTACCGCGTTCATATTAGAGTGTGAGGGACTTTCCTCTGACTTTTCTCAACGGACTGCAATAAATTGCAATTCTTGAGGGAGGATGGTCTATATCGTGGCCGTTGATAGTTACTCTACGGAGAGAGTAACACATTTGCATGGTGTGTAGGTATGTATAAGTGTCTAAGGAAGCTGGAGGAACGAGTTTGAGTTGAATTTTCCAAGGCTAGTGGGCTTATGTGTGCGTGTTTGTATATGTTGAACTGGGTTTTTTAACTGCGGCACTCTTTGTGAGCGTGTAGTGTGCACACATGTGCAATAGACTGTACAAAGGGAGTGCTGGGAAGAAGGCTGTGTAAACGTGTGTTGTGAGTTAGTGAGTAAGCCTGGGTCTAATTTGTCTGAGATACTGGAGGGGGAGTAACCATGTTCGGCCGTTGGAATAATTCTGATTATCTTCGCGTAGTATTAGTAGTGTCACCGCTCCTCACACTTGGTCTTACACGGCAGCTACATATGGGCTAGGATTTCATTCATGAATGTCTTCTGGAAAACAGCTTAAGGCAAAAACCTTTCGGCGCTGCCGGTACTCCTACAATGGTGACATGGTGAGGGGCTTCATACACTAGATTTAGAAACCCACATACCGCGATGGCGTAAAAATCCATCCACTTACCCACCGAACCGCCACAAAATAGTCATTCAAATTAATACTCTGAAGCAGTCAGTTTTTATTTGCCACACCCTATAATGTGGAACATATAATTACCACAGCCCTAGGGTTTGCGACCTTGTAATTACAACAAGTGAGTGGGTGAAACCCAAGAATCGGACACACACATCCTAAGGGAGTATCTTCGTGGTTCTCCCCCACCCTAATAGTCACCTTCGGGTTTCCGCTACGCCGGATATGCTTCCCAACCCGGGAGCCCCGATCGCCTATCCGGCGGTTAGTGACAGACATACTCGGGTCCCGATAAAGAATGACCAGGATAAGGAGGTTTATTAGGATAAAGGATATTCACGGCAACGAGTAGCTAGCTAAAAGTTGCATTGGACAAATAGTAAATTGAAACAATTCCTAGGATGCATACCTTCAAAAGATATCCTACAATTGCCACAGCCCCAAGGATTGCCTTCATGTAATTGCAACAGCCGGAAATGGATGGATACCAAAGGGGATACAAATCACCCATCCAGTGGGTAAACCCCCAGCCACCCAGGGGGTTAACTCCCACCCACAGTGGGGATACACCCCCTACTACCAGAGGGTAACTACGACCCAGCCAGGGGTCATATGATGTATAGGCACACGATATATGCCACTCTGTAAATGTCATAACGCATACAGGAACATTCAAGATATCCATTTAAAGATATCCTATGATTGCCACCGCCCCAATTGTTAACTCCATGTAATTGTCACAGCCGGAAGATGGAGGAAACCCAAAGTACAAATCACAAATATCCACCAAGGGGGTGCACCTCCACCCACCCACGGGGTACACCTCCACCCACCCAGGGAGTACATCCCCACCCACCCAAGGGGGTGAACCCCCGTGGGTTCCCTCCATCTGGGTTACACCCCCTCAGGTTCCCCCCACGCCCGGTGTAGTCCCCATCGGGTTTCCCCGACGCTCGGGGCACTCCCCAACCCGGGTCACTGGACCCGGTAATCCTTCCCCGACCTAGTTCCTCTACGGAGGCCAGAGACGGACTGTCGCGAGCTCAGGTGCAGGTTGGCCTTATATGTTTTGTGGCAATCTCAATGCAATGCAATGGCGGTCAGGAAAAAAAGATGGCGTCCATAGATGTACAACAAGAGTCACTTTAATCTGCTTGTTGACGTCATGAATGCTAATGACATAATGCCTTCCAAAACGAGAAGCTATTTTCAACAATGTGATCGATTACACAATTATCAATTTTTCCTACTAACAAAAACACCAAACAAGTATTGCCGCGTAGCCTATTAAGAAAATACACAAAAACCCGGGTAAGTGCACGTTTACTGAGATTCAAGGTGTCATGAGCGCTGATGCAAGATTTGTGCCAAAAATAGCTCATTTGCATACACCTCAAATATATATGGGGCCAACTGAGTTCCCAACAATGTGTATAACTCAGTCCTTATATGCACCCTTATATATATCACAGCGCACATGCACCCTTCCTCCCCCGCCTTTACGTTGCGGCCTCTTTCTTCCCCTTCTCCCTCAATTATAAGAGCAGAAGTTATTCATTTAATGCATGAACAGCGAAGTCTGGTGTAAAGGCAAACTTGTGGTCACTTCAAATTGTTTTTAACATGTAGGAGTCATTACTACTTCATTAGTCAATACATTTCATGACCTACTACAGAGGCTATCCACGGCTAAAGAAAAAATAAATTTGTTTGGAAATTTAATGCGACTATGTTCAAGTTTTGGAAGAACTAAGTGGTGCAGATATAGTTTGGAGGAATATTGCAGTGAAGACGGCTTACCTCCTCAATATTCCTCACGAGATCGTATTATTATCAATGTGTTAACCTCAGTAATATCAGTATTACCAGTCAAGTAGTAATATCGATAAACCAACCACTCTATAATCCGGCGATTTTTGCTCCGTCCCTTCTAGGCCAGATTAACGAGGTTCTACTGTAACTGCCACGGTGTTTGCTGGTGCGTCGTTGTTCTGACGTAGCCGGCCACTCATCGTGGCTATCATGAGCTTCATTTCACTTCAACAGTCAGCTTCATTTCATTGTTTTGTTTGAAATTGCATGATCCGGACACTTAAATTTGAAACCAGATCCTTCGGTTTCGGTAAGGACCTAAAAAAGGAGGTCCCATGTCCATGGTAACCTGTACCTGTAATTAAATAGGTCTTTTATCGAGAACTTGGACCTTGACCTAAAAGACCGGACCTAATGCCACTCCCAAAGTGGATTACGTAATTATGCAATCCGGATAACGAATTTCATGTTTTTCGCTAACAAAGCCTCCAAAATAATAATTAGCAAAACAGCTATAATTTTAAGATTGTAAAAACAGGCAGGGACATCTTCAGCCATACCGTCATAATTTCAGCTGGAAATTTCCGAGTAGTATCATTTGCTTCCGCTTCTTTAATTGTGCTGACACATGCATGGGGAGTTAATCAGTGCATCATTTGCGGCACTTCGCATAGATTTCTACAGCCGTGTTTAATAAATTGCTCGGTAAATCGTGTTGCTGTTGATCTTTTTAGTGAGCTTTCTTGACTACAAAGGGTTCTGAAGATTTTGATTCTCAATTCACATTTGTTTAGCTCCACTTGTTCAAACACTTGAAAACCAATTTACACATTAACTTCAATTTATTTCAAATTTTTGGCTACGATGACATTCTACTAAAACTATTGAGTTCTACAGGGTTTCCCATAATGATAGTTAGGATTTTTTTCGCTCTAGAGCCTACAGAACAACGATCTTGGTTTCAATCGAAAGCTTTAATATTTTGTTTGCTATCATGTTTGGTCAGATCGGCCGAATGGTACCCGAGATATGGTGCATGGATAAAAACAGGCAACGGTAACACAACGTTAACGTTCTAACGCGCTATCACACGTGCGTCTGCGCCAAGGGGCTTAGCAGTAGTAGCCCAGAATGTAGCCATTTAGGGTATTGTTAAATTACCATGTGATTTTGGCCATGCACCATATCTCGGGTACCATTTGGCTGATCTGGCCAAACATGGTAGCAAACAAAATATGAAAGCTTCAGCTTTCGATTGATACCAGGATCATTATTCTGTGTTGAGCCGTTCAGGCTCTAGAGGGGAAAATATGTGACCTATCATTATGGTACACCCTGTATACCACCTTGTCTGCAGAAACTCCCTAAACTTGTCAAGAAGTATATCGACCGCTAAGCTGCAAAAGCCAGCATTTGATTTTCGGCGCATTTGCAAAACCTGCCATATCCTTGACTCGCTGGACTCTTTAAACGGCGCAGAAAAACCAATGCGTTTTTTGAAAGCAAAGAAAAATTTAGGTTGCTTGCATGTATTTAACTTTTCATTTTCACTGTGCACTTGCGGGCGTTGATTTTCGTCCTACCATCAAATAAAGGCGGAACTGTAGTAACCACATTTAATAGTGCAATGTTTGCTGGTAAACTCCATGGATCTTCAAAATGTATTTTGAACTAAATGCTACCGTCAGGCGAAAACTTCAGGCAGCGGAGATCTTTTACTTGAGGGTCATTCTTCCTTTTGCCTGGACGAATAATCTTAACACGAGCCAGTGATTAAAATTTTTAAATAATTCATTAGTTAAATCAACCACGTCGTTAGGAACTGATTTCTTTCGTGCTAACTTTGTAACCGTGAGATAGTCACTAGGAAGTCGAATCTAAGCTGACTTTAGCTTCCTTTCGATAGCACTGTGCACTGAATCGCACTCCATCTGCGTACGCCCTCGCTCTAAAAACTTTTGTGCAATCACTCTCCCTTTCTTCATCGCTAGATTCAATAAAGCATTGGCCATGGTAGAATTCCTACTTTGATAGCCACCACCATCACTATAGGTAATCACTTGCAGATTACCAGTTAGATTATTTTCAATATAATCCACAAGACATCTACTGAAAACGGAAGCTTGTAAATCCGCACGACTCTCGTTCCACCAATAACACTTCACATGGCCGTTTTGGAGGTTAAAAACGGTGTAGTTGTACACATTAAATTTTGATTTGAAGAATGCACAACTGGCCTGTACCAACGGGGCTTGTTTGATGGCCTGCAAATCCACAGTTAAGACATGACAGTTTCCAAATTGTGCTTCGCACCTATCGAAATTCTTTTCGGATCTTGCTGTCCTTACGGATGACGTGTGACTTCCACTCGTTCTCTCAACCTGACTAGCCTTGTACGATCCACAAATGTCACGCAAATACTTTTTTGGGCGAAAAATGCTATGGTTTTTGCTACTGAATACTTTTATAAACGTTGTGATTGAAACTGGATCCAACTGCCTTGCCTTGCAATCGTCGCGGTTCAACGGTGCAATCAACTGTTGATGGTTTTGAATTGCCGCCTCTCGGTAAAGTCTTGATGTTTCTTTACTGTACGTAATGTGATGCTAATGTCGGTACCCTATTTTTCCGCGGAAGTGCCGAATGAAGGATGAGTTGAGGTAATTCTACGCTTTGATACAACTCCAACTGGTACACCTAGCTCATACATTTTGGACCAAGCTAAGAGGAGAATGGAGTAATGTTAAATGTTGAGCATATCATATTACGACACACTCTCAACTGCGTTCCGTCTGAGTTCAGTAAAAAGTGTTGATGAGAAAATTATTTCTTGGCGGATCGGCAGGACCTTTACAAGCCCTAGAAAAAAACAAAACTAAATGTTTTTGGGCAGCACCAAGATGGGAATCATTATTAATTCGCAGTACAGGGATTACGTCTTGTTCTCTTCGTGTGCTCGGCCCGGGTATTGTTAATTATATAATTGAAAGTTGTTCACTAAATTAGTTTGGCAATAAACGCACCGTAATATTTTCTAAGCGTTAATCCAAAATTTATGTTACGAAGTTAAAAATGAAGAGAACAACCAAGTATTTTCTGAACACAAAATCTTAGCTCTCACCTGTTTGCACGAAGTCGTTCAAATTAACCGGCTGTAAAACGAAATATTGACTTGTATCTGGCGGAAAATTGCTAGACGAGCTACCTTCGACCACCGCCATCTTGGGAGATGTTCTCTCTACAAGTAGTACTACGTCACAACGTCACTTGTGGTACTCGTCACTCAAATACATGTTACCCAAAGAAAATTGGCGGTTTTGCGTTTAGAGATTCATGCAGTTGGGGCATGACGGTTTTTGCAGCTGAGTCTAAAATCAAATGCTGGCTTTTGCAGTTTAGCCGTCGATATGCCGATTGTTAAAAAATTTATAGATGAGAGTAACTAAAACTACCACGCTGTAGTTTTTTCATAACAGTTAATTTAGGTGTCGAAAGAAATTTAGGTCAGTAACTCGTAGTAGTGCAATTCATAATCTTACCTTTAGCCAGAATAAGGATTTTTTTCGAAACAATTGGTGGATATGCACGCATTGGTTTCTAATACAGTGGGATCGGGCTATAACGGTACCTGATGGGACGGCCAATTTTGTACCGTTATAGAGAAATACCGTTATATCTA
>WJFA01002296.1:0-16582 GCA_009870155.1 Pseudobourletiella spinata | reverse complement strand
TATATATATATATATATATATATATATATATATATATATATATATATATGTGATCTCTGTGATACTATAACCAGATTCATCCCACTTTAGTTTCCGCCTGTTTGCTCAACAAGAGTAGTATCTTGCTGGAGGAGGAGGAATTTATAATGCAAACACAAAAGTCCTCGTCCACACACGATACGGTAGAAAGAAAAAAAATATATATAAAAAAAGAAAAAAATCCAGAGAATAAACAATGAGCTGTTTTATGTGCTGTATATGCTTTTTGATGGAATTTTTTCCTCAACCTGAAGGATAGCACCATGCCGTTGTTATTATATGTTGTGCTGATGGACAAGACTGGAAAAGAGTGGGGGGGGGACGGAGGTATGAGGGAGCAAATGAATGTTGGTTTATTGGTTCGATCCGCTGTTGGATTTTCTGGTGGGCTACAAAGAGAGAGAGAGAGAGAGAGACAAACATACACGCGAGAGTGATACGGTCATGAAAAGAATATATGGATGGAATTATTAAATTTATCAGTCACGGCCCACGCGTGTTCCTGAAACGGACTTTCGGCTTGTATGATATCTACTACTGCCTCTCTCTTTCTCTCTCCAATATCCCTCGTTTCCCCTGCTTTTATTTAAACGAGTCATTCTGTTCCCTTGCCCGGAATAAATATATGCACTGCCGAACATTTTATTCGCTTTTCGTCGAGCCTCCCACATTTTTTCCACGCAATTTATGACTTCCTGCGTGGAAGGAGCGTGAGTGAGTGCATAGGTATGACCTTATGCACGTGGGATCATGTGCAATGTGCAGGGCCCACACAGTATTATATAGTTATACATGTTTATGTGACCGCTCGTGCGTTTTGTCCCCCGTTTGCTAACGTAGGCATATCTATGTATGCACAAACATTGTATACGTATAGCTGATGTGTGCAGAGGAAATCAGAAGTGTAATCCATCTTTCTAACAAAATCCGTATGTTCACAATTATTATTAACCTCTTTTTTATTGTCTTACTTTTATGACTTTGATCCTGAGTTTGATACAAGCGTGTGCTACGGCAGCGTCTCCCAACCTTTTAGTTGCCATCCTCGCCGTAATCAGCAAGGAGAGGAGGAATTTTCCCCCACCCTCTCTCCTCTCTCTCTCTCGCTCGCTCAGGCTTTTGCTCTTTCTCTGCTTAATAAGCATCAGCAATGACGACGACTACTGCACAGCTACAACGGGGATGTATGAGCTGATTTCGTCGGGGAAGAGGAGGAGGAGGATGATATGGCGGAAGTGAGTTGTCGTTAAGCCCTATGACGAAACCGGTATTTGAGCCTAAATCAGATAGGATTTTCCATTAAAGTGAGCTAGAGGAGCTGGTGCATACAAGTATATATACACACACACTTCACGCTGCAAGGATGGGCTAAATCTATCAAAATCTGATTTACTCCATTAAAACGGGAAAGGAAAATGGAAAATAAGATTTTACACGCTATCTGAACAACCTTTAAAAAACATACGGATCCACCCCTTCATCTCTAACAAGCTCAAGCTCCTTATCCTGTAAAAATATATACCCTCAGGAAAAAAAGAGAGAAGAAAACATCTTTCATTTCCCCTTTTCCTTTAAAAACATACGGATCCACCCCTTCATCTCTAACAAGCTCAAGCTCCTTATCCTGTAAAAATATATACCCTCAGGAAAAAAAGAGAGAAGAAAACATCTTTCATTTCCCCTTTGGGAAAACTTCCAGTGCTAACGAAAATAAAGAGGGCAGATTCAACTTAGAATTACAAGATGTGTGCAACAATAATTTTGAGCCTTTTTCTCCATTCAGTTTCTCCATATAAGATCCTATACGGAATTAAAGGCTTCCATGACTCATCCAGGCACAGGGGAGAGACAGTGTAATATATGCTATAAGCTGGAACAATAATCCTTAGCGGAGTCACACCGCTCTGGTCTTACACATCTGTTCCACCCCACTGCACTGGTAGTTTAGAATATATGTGCAACAGCAATATCCTGATTCGAAATTCATAAAAGAGAATCCAGAAGCTAACGGGGAGCAATTAGCACAGGAGGGGTGTCCTGCTAAATCCCCGTCCGCACTCCACGTCATACGACTACTTACTACCATATATACATGGGAAATGCCGGAGCATGGAGCATATAAACTATACAGATGGTTTTAATTTGCAAACTATTCGGAGGGAAGGAATGGGTCCTGATGACGGTGAGGGGCTCTCCTCATATGCACACTCTGCATACTTTTCACTTAAAATAAATCATGACTTGCTGTTCTCTTCAAATACGGCTCGACGACGACGCCGCCGCCGCCGCCACTATATATAGTGCAGAAGTTCCTCCGTCCCTCAAAGGAGTCCCTGGAATAAATAAGATTAGAACGTGTTACACACATATACATGTACCCTTCCCACTGTGCAGGGGTGAGTTTGATTTGATGGGGTTCATTGAAATTCTCTATATAATTTCCGGCTTACCCTAACCTTGCGTACAGTGGAATCGACTGGGTGAGTTGAGCGAGTGAGTGAGCGGGTGAGGGAGTGAGTGTGCGAGCATGGGGAGATCCGCGCATTACGGGCCCCGTTTTCCATCAAATTTCCACCAACTTCCACTCCCTCCGTGGATTCGGGGCATGTGGCATGCGGTGCACATATACGTACGCCCATCAGCATTCCTCCCGTACATACGTCCTCCACTCCACTTTGCCCGGCGAGCTGCTCCCGTCCAATGCAGCGTCGTCGGAAATGTAGCGGAGAATGACTGCGTGAAAGTGTTACGGAAGGGTCAGTCTCCGTCAGAGAGTTCTCGTCTTCGTTGTCCCTGTGGATCCATAAGATCAAACAATCGTGGTAAATTACTCGACATTGAAAGGAAGCGAAATTTCAAATTTCCCTTTTACAAGTCTCTTAACTTGAATTCATTTCTACCCAAATCCAACCCTGCTCGTGTGTTCGTGCACAGAATGTAATCAAACAACAATCATAATATCTGTCTGCGATATCTGTCTGCGGGCGAGCAGGGCTTGTTGTACTAGATGTCGTCGTGCCCCTGCCTGACTCCCCCTACTTCGTCGTCTACATGCTACTTCTCTCATACTCCCTCATCGATGGCAACTTGTCTGCTCCAATAACTGGCTCAACTTCTCCCTCAAGTCTCTTCACTTGCGGAAGGATGGGATGAATGTAGGAAGAGTAGTACAGGCAGTACAGAAGTGAAGGAGAGCGGATGAGTGAGCGAGTAAGTGGGAATTATTTTTTGCTCTAATTGAGCAGAAGTTGGTGTGTGTGTTTGGGGATGGGAGGCGAGGTGGCAGAGGAAGGTATATATCGTCGAAAAAAAAGTAAGGGGGAGGGGACGACAGCGGCGGTGGAGTGCGAGGCCTTTAAGTCGTGTCAAAGTCTCACTCAGCAAATAGCTGGTCGCTGCGGACGATTTGCCAAACAAGGATATTTCTTCGCAGTCCGCCTCACAGCCTATAGTGGAAAGAAAAAAAGAATGCTCAAGTCAGCACGAGGAACATCTCATTATTACTATTTTACTGCACACAGAGTTGATTGGGGCGGCTTTAGCAGAGACGCAGTCGTGGATGGAGTTAATGGGAACCGTATGAGGAGAAGTTGATTACCCGCTGGAGCTTGGGCCGTTATGGTGAGCACCATCGCCGCCGCCTGTCATACCGATCTCCGTCGAATGACATAATTGCCGACCTTTGTCTCCAATAAATAATATCCACCATCTAATGAGAAGGGTGAAATACAGGCTTGGAAACTACACAGATGTGCGGGAATTGAATCTTCTTCTTCTTCCTCATCCTCCTCCTCCTCCTCCTCTTCCAATGAATCCAAGCACGGGCCTCTCCTCAGTCAGCTCCTCTCCGTCCGTTGAGCACGATCTTGAGGCAGCTCAGTCAGTCAGCCCTCATAATGCTCACCGGCTCACAGGGTGGGAGGTTACATGGAAATGGAATTCAGACTGGTTAATAAAGGTGTCATTTCATAAGGGAAAGTGTATTAGGTTCGACTTTGAGAATTGTGTGAGTCGTAAAAAGGAATCATTTGCGATCGCTGTATATGGTCCCGCTCCGTCTCCCTGGTTGCTCCCAGCAGCCTGGCACCCCGATTGAACACGATGCAATTTTCTCTCTGTAGGGACGCATACCACCTCGGGTTATGCCTGCATGCACACGCTGACTGTGAGGGGCGCACTTTTACAAAGGTATACCCATGCACCCAGATGCACACACACACACACAAATATACAAACACACTCTCACAGATAAACACATATACTCATACAGATACATAGACGCAAACACACAGACACACTCACACACTCAAAATCAGATACACACATGCACATCCACTGACTGAGCCACATCAACAGTCATGTTCCCAAGTTCCAGATGAAAGATCCAATGCACCCGCTCTCCTCATAAGTCACGTCTGGCTAGTTGGCCTGTAAATTGGAACAGAAAGCGGGGGAGATAATAATAATGTGCATTCATCCATCCATGAGTTTTTCAACATTAGCTCAACTTTGCATACCATTACGCATAGTATTCGTTCAGAGAGATCCTCCCACACTTTTTTTGTGTACGAAATAAGTTGAACTTCCCTTCAAGATCTGCTCAACGGATCGCATAGTATCCTCTTCTCCCCGTTCATTTCACTCACATGTATGCAGGGCTGGCTCGCTGGAAGGAACTCTGGCTACGGGCGGAGGGCCTTGGAGCAGAGGGAGTTGTGTGTATGCGTTTGTGTGCGTGCGTATGTATGGAAGAAAAAGATCCCCTCCTCCATGCACAGTATATAAGTCATATGGGAGGTTCCTCGCCTGGAACAATCCTGGAACATACGTACATATATACATATAACTTTATAGGATATTGTAAATACAACAAAAGCCTCGACTGCACTTTAGTTCTGAGGTGTACGCATAACAAAGGTTAGACATATTAAGAGGGAGTACATGTAGGGCATTTAAAGGGACAAATCCACACGTGCATACATATATGTATGCGTGGAAACAGAGGAAAAAAGAGGTTTGGGGAGAGAGCATATATTTATATATATATATATATACATATATTTATATACATTTGTTCGGAGTAGCAGCGGTGGTGGTGGTGGCGGCGGCAGTGCGGTGCAGCTCAAGTGCATATCCAGCCTTTTCCTCTAGCATCCAGTCCCACCCCCTCTGCGTATATGTACACTTGAAGTGCGGTTTCCCCAGCACGGTTTTAACAGACTCTGACTAAGCAGTCAGATGGGGAAGGGTTTTTTTGTGGGTCCTCCGAGTGTGGAAACCCTCTTTTATTTTCCCAATCCCAGCCTTTCCTTTTCCCCATCATCCATTGCTGCTCTGCTACACGTATACGCACTCTTATATGCTTCACGGAGTTTCAAGAGGACTGGCGAGGCAGGAGCAGCGTGGAGGAGTTATAAACACAGAATAGTGTGTGTAGTCTAACAGTACACCCTGCACGCTGCGCTGGGCCTTTAGCCGAACTCTACCAAAAGTTCTCCTCTTACCACACTATACTACGACATAGCTCGATCCCCACTTCCCCACACACGCACGCAGTACAATAAGTTTTGCTACTACTACTACTACTACTACTACTACCACCACCACCGCCGCCGCACATCTACTTGCAGCCCTACATTTTACCCCCGCTCACAGAGCTCAAACCCAGCAGTCTCGTCCTCGTCGACGTTCAGTCAGTTTCCATCTATCCGGCAGAAGATGGTTATCGTGTGCTCCCACACACAGAACTGTTCTGTTACATATATACAGTGCAAACCGACATGACTCACTCTCGGTGCTCTCCCACAAACTGAAATATTGCCATGATAGCACGGAACTCACTGTCAATATATAGTCGTCGTCGTCGTCGCCGTCGTCACTTCCACCAGACCACCACCACCCCCACATGTATTCCCCGTGTTGCCAGTTAGTGGATTGTGCAAAAACTTTGATCCTCGTGAGGAGACCGGGGACGGGAGGAGGTGGAAAATATATCCACCAACTTTGTTTTCCTTCATCTCCTACTCCGCCACATCCTCCTGCCAAAGAATAAATTACTCCGCTGTTACTGTGTTACACACGTATTGTGCACACACACATACACCCATTGAAAAACAGATTATACAAGCTCTCATTCGTCAAACCATTCAAAACTTGCCAATTTCAACCACTTACCGCGCCCACAACCCCGAGCGTACACGAGTTTCCGAGTTTGACAAAGTGAACCCAACGGGCGGTCATCCCCGACTCGTTAAATCCGTCCTGTCAAAGTTCCAATGGAAAAAGTTTCAATGTTTTCCACCATTATTCCTCGGCTCAACTCCACCAAGTTCCGTTCTGTCTAATTGAACAAGTGATTTTATGAGTGGAAAACTTGAATTTCCCTCGCACGTCAAACTCTGAACTGCATTCTCACACTGATTTGCCGAGAAACTGACGAGGACTGACTGGAAAAAGAAGTCATGTCGTAAGAGCCGCTTTGTTCAACCGCCGCTGGAGAATGAGCGAATGAATAGTGATTTTTCCGCTCGCAAGTGTGCATGTACTGTGTTGTTGTGCGTGTACAAACTCGCCGTCCGGATGAGCGACAGCCACTGCATGTAAGGTGTATAGCACTACAGTGAGTGCAGCAGGAGCACCGCCAGTGCAACATTCTTTGTTGGAATTTCGCACGCACTTCCGTACCGGTTTGGCCTTTGTGCTGGATGAGGTTGGTGAATAACAATGTTTTTCCAGTTCATTCACACATACGCACTGTCATGCCCCTCAACATTGTTGTTTTCTAGTTCGTTCACACGTACGCACTGTCATGCCCCTGAACAGTGTTGTTTTCCAGATTATTCGCAATACGCACCTACTGTCATGCCCTCAACATTGTTGTTTCCCAGTTTATTCGCAATGCGCATACGTACTGTCATGCTATATTGAACACTGTTTCTTTATATTCGTATAATTAAGTACGCAATGTCATGCTCCTGAACATTGTTTCCTCACAGCTAATGCGTACAGAGTACAGCAGTGGTAGCCACTGCTGACTGAACATTGTTTTCTCAGTCCACTCATATATTGACCACTGTACTGTCCTGCCTCCCTGAACATTGTTTGGAAGGCATGTGATATTTCCGCCATGTTCTCGCCAACTCCTTGTCCCGCCCCCGCCCCGCGGTTCATGAATATTGTTTTGTTTTGTTTTTGTGTGGATGAGCGTGTGTGCCGCCGTGCCGTGCCGCTCCTCAACAGTGGTTTGAGTGTTCAGCGTATATGACGTGATGTCAGAGTCCGGAAAAGATGTATATAGGACCAAAGTGAGTTGTGTCCGCTCATTGCTCGTTATATTTGAGAGAGATTTATGGTGATTGTGATTGAGTAATTTGAAAATTATTCCCGCCACGTCAAAACTGTAGAAATAAATTAATTGTCCGCCCTCTCACAGGGATGGACGTGATGGCTGGTTGGAGTGATTGAAGTGGACGTGACTGACAAGGATATTGCATTGCACATTACACAGGCATAGAGCCTGCTCGTGTGCATATGAATGACTTCTTGTTAGCCCACATGAGCTACCGTTGGCAGCAGTTCTATATATATATTTTAGCCTCTGGTGCGGAGTCATAGTCATTGCCATTTGTTACTATGTACTTTTGCTCCTGTAGAACTAGTTTTGCCGTAAGTTCATAATCGTAATTAGTATTGAATTATTGTCATATTAATTTTTAATTAGCATGACGCGACGCCAGATTTTCCCTCTGGCATTTGAGTTTTCACTTGAGTCCATATTTTATTTAAGCATCATGTATTATGCGGTGGGTAGTGATTCCAAAGTATGGGTATATATAGAACGCTGTAAAGGAATACTTTTGGTTGGATTAATCAGTATCCTATGGCTAGATGAATAAGCTCGTCATCGTCATCTGTTCTTCAAGCCAGGCCTGGAACAGTTACTTTTAATCTGTGTCAGAAGGGCAATTGTACGTTGGACGTCGCCAGCAGTGTAATGTCCATCTTGTAAGTGTGAAATATTCTTAGACTCTTTTGGTTAATTTATTTAGGTCTTTATTTGAGCTATTTAGTTGGCTCCAAAGTGTATTTATTCCCGCAGGGGCGGTTATCAATAACAACAGACGCGACTGACTGACTGCTGGACTGGACAAAGTGTTGGGAATTAGTGACGAGAGACGAGATGATGACGACGATGACTTTTACGGAATTTGAATTCTTTTGCCCTTATTGACCGTCTCTATCTCTATTCTATTTATGCCGATGGAGGCATATGCGTAGCTATATTTTAAAATAGAAAATATGCATGCATGTGTATACAAGTTGTATCCTTGAGAACCGTGGAAATCTTGACTGGCATTTCGAAGTGACTGACTTTTGAAGACGAAAAACTATTTGTAGGAGGACGCACGTGGTCGGAGGGAATGATAATATTACACAAGGAAAGTTCTGCGGAAGCCATGGAGGGCGAGGAGATGATAGAGATCAAACTTCCAATTTCCTGCACTCACCATCATCTACCCCACATCACCTACAGCAATCCACCGCTGGTACAGCTTATATATATATATATATATATGCATACATGCATATAAACTGCGAAAGGGTTGGGAGGAGCCCTCTGGAAGTTTCCTATGCGTAGTGTCCTAAAACAGTCTGTGCAGGGATGGCATTTGTGTGGTTTCTTTACGAGGGGATTTAAAAATTGATGCGGAGCAAGAACTTCTGCGTGAGTTGGATTTATGGATGAGATTGGCTGGAGTGTTAATATATGTATACATGTGTGAGAGCGTGGATATTTAAGGAATTTTATGAAACTGTTTAGAGTTGTCTAACCCCGCTCTGTGACGATGTTTGGAAAACGGGATAAGAAGAGCTAGAGGCGACGTCTTTGAACGCTCGTGTAGAGGCGCAAAGTGGGGGGGGGAAGACCAAAGACGTACATCTATCTTCCAGATCCATCAATTATTACCGGAATGGGACATATTAGAAAGGGGTGGTCCTCTCAACCGGACTCACTGTCTCACTGACTAACTGAATGACGAACTGGGAGAGAAGAAAAATCGGAGGAGCCGAGACATATTTGTGATAATGACAAGTCGAGTCAATTTTTCCTCGCTCCCTGACAGATTCTCAACTTTGGAGAATATATGTATACAGATATTTATTTATTAGGAATATAATATATAAAAGTAGGACCACGGACCCTGCTGCACGACGGACGACGTGAACTTCTACCAACCGTCAGAGATGGAAGATCGTGCGAGTAGCAAATGAGTTGGGATGTCAGCGTGTGCAAGGGAAGAATATTTGTTCATGGATTCTAATGTATGTAAGTTTGTGTGTGTGTGTGTGTGTGCGCGCAGTGAGAGATTCCTCACGTCTCTCTCTCTCTCTCTCTCTCTCTCTCTCTCTCTCCGATGAGAATAACGAGCTCGAAGAACATCTTTACGTGTATTGACGCAGAGTTATGTTCCTGGCTGGATAAACCGCTGTGCTGTGTGTAAATGTATTCGTGTATTTGGTGTGTGTGGTAGTTGAGGAAAGCCCTGAGTGAGCCTCGTATAGTAAGCCCTTGTATCGTCTTAAGTAACACTCTCACTTGTACTTGTGTAGCATATAACTGTCCTGACTGACTTCAACATTCGAGATTTTGTGTCCTCTCTATATACTACAACGGCGTATCAAATCAGCCTCCCACTCGAGATAAAAACAATGACTTGACTCTGTCACTTTGTCTCAAGTGTCATTTTGTCATTGCATCTCTGTGGGTGTGTGCGTGTGTATGTATTATGCATGTGGCCCTATGTGTGCACATGCAGGATGTGTGTAAGTTGGGGAAAAAACATTTTTCTCCGACTCTAATCCCAATGGTCTCTCACAGTAGGCACTTCCAGCATGTGACCGAACATGCATTGAGATTTTAGGAAGTGAGACAAACATGTTATGTGTGTGTGTTCGTGTGTGTGTGTGTGTGTGCCTGTGTGCCTGTGTGCCTGTATATATGCCCCTGTGATAGTGACAGTCTATTTTCATGACAGGTCGGAGCACCCATAGTGCTCTCTCTGGCTCACTCTCTCTCTCTCTCGTGTCTTGTACTTTACAATTCCCCAGCTTGAGCCGTTGTATCACGCCCTTGTATCTCCTCCTCTCCCGTAGTACTGTAACTTTTTTCCCCTGACCAGAGAGTTCCAGTAGTCTCACACGGCTACTACTACTATAGACTATATTTATATATGTACATCTTGAGTCGTAATCCTCCGTGCTACACGATCGAACCGTGCCTCACGACCCTGCTGCAGGTATCCGAACAAACAATTCTGGCAAACTATTACGGTTCGTGACTGCAGAGCACATTTAAAAGCTCATAAAAATCCCTTTTCGCTCCCACCTCCTAAGATCCGCCACAAACATGTTACAAACGCACACACACGCACACACTCAACACAATCACACACAGGCAGAAATGCCGGATATAAAGAACCAGTGCATTGGCCCTGGTTATACACAGTACATATACTGTTGGCAGGTCGTCGTCGGAATGAGAGAAAAGCGGACGGCGCGCGGAAACTAATAGCCCGTGTATCTCTCAGCCGCATTCCCATCCCTACTGACGTGCACACAGTAGTAGTGCCCATCACATGCCAACACATGGGAGACGAGCTGTACTATGTAATTATTAATGGTATTATTATTGTCCAAATATTTGGATGGAACTGAAGTGTGACGGTGGCCTGTTGCCACCGTGCAAAAATCTCTCCCCCCCCCGCCCCGGTTGGAACAGAGTGCAGCAGCACTCTGTGGAATTTTTGCACAAGCTCTCATATGTGTACTGAATGTTTTTTTTTGTTTTTTTTTTATCCGCAGGACCCTCACATCTCATTAACCTCATCGTCGGAATCAACATGATCATTACATACTCATCATCATCATCATCATCATCGTGAAGGAGAAGATGCTGGAGGTGAACTTATGAATGAGAAGTTTTGTCTGCCTCCAAGCACATCCCAGAGCTAAGAATCCAGTTGGACTTGACTACGTGCCAATCCCTTGGATGTGTGTGTCCTCCTCATAGGCACGTACACAGACGGAGACACATTGCACAAGAATATACTTGGAAACGCTTAGGATCGAGAGCCAGACAGATGTGGACCACTCCAGCATAGCAATAATGGACTTGATCTCTCACGACTTGAAGTTTAAAGAGGATGAGAGCCAGAGGAATGAGAAGGGCAGGAGACACTGGTGAGGAGGAAGAGGAGTAAATGAGCGGGAAGGGAAGTTCGCATAAGATTTTTGAAGGAAAAAAGTAGCGCTCAAGTTGAAGGTATGGTGGGAGAGTGTCAAAGGGCTTCATTCTTCGCAGAATGTGAACCCAAGTGTACCGAGTAAAAAAAAAAAGAAGAAGAGGTCCCATTCCACACGCCCAACTGCCAAAGTGAGTTAGACGACGAAACTTACACCGCACAGTCTCAGCCCCATCACCCGCCCGCACCATCACCGACGAGGACGAGGAAGAAGAGTGAAAAGGCCCCCGAGAAAAAGGGCTCGTGGATTTTTATATAAACTTAGCAGAAAAAAACGTACACACATACACACACACACACACACGGGAGAATCACATGGGACGACAAGGACGACGACGGTGGTGGCGGCAACCGTAGGAAGTGCAATCAGGAGGAAAGAGTGAGTTGGGGCGGGGGCGAGAGTGAGGGAAGAAGTGCGGGAAAGTATAAGAAAGTATATAGTTGGAAAATCCTCCGGTTTAACTACGACTGTTTCAAACTCACTGTAGTTTTTTCCCCCTTACAGACACACGCCCAATTTTCCTCCCATAGCTATTTTCAGTCTTTTAAATAAGCCCAACCACCAGCAGCCCCAGCGACAGCGACAGCAGCAGCAGCAGCAGCAGCACGAGAACAAGGAAGATTGTGGATTTTTTTTTCATCTTCAACATTTCCACCCCTCCTGACTCTATTCACCGTCCGCAAGATGATAGGTGCCATCAAACGGCGTTGGAAGTCGAAGAAGTAAGTGCATTTCTATGCTATTCTCCCATTCTCTACGGCACCATAATGCCCATTAGCTTCCACTATTCGTCCCCGCAGAACGACAGAGTTTCCTTTAAAACTCATGTGTATGTGTATGAGGGGGGACTGAGCACTGACTGAGTTGAATTGAGACTGCTACAATGATTATTGTTATTATTAGTGCGGCAATATTTAAATTTACACATATATATATATATGTATATACTCTTGTATATCCCAGGTCCCACCGATTCCCCGTTCCTTGAACCCTTCCTCTTCCGGTCCCGAGTCCTTGACAGCCTTCCCTCCTCGCAGCCCGAAAGTTGAGCGGAAAATTTGATGCTGTGGATGTTGAAAAACAATATTGGAAAATCCATTTCCTGCTCACCATCTCACTATTATATACTACTGCCAGAGGGTGTAATGCGGGCAATCTCAAGAGATGCGGAAGTAGCGGATGGAGCTCTTCCGGGAGGATAAAAAAAAAAAAAAATGAAATAAAGTGTTTCGAACGAGCGTGTTTTGCAGAAAATCTTTCATGCTTTTCCCAAATGGATTTTTAAGGTGGACTAAATAAGTAAAATAATTTGAAAACATGGATCATTTGTAAGAGCTGTACAAGAGGTTCAAGTTGTAATTGGGGAATTTTCCATGGGTCCCATCCCTCTCCGGGATGGACGAGCTGGATGTGAAAATGCTGTGCTGCTGTTGGGTAGGAGCGGCGGCCTCCCGTAAAGCTGTCATTCCGATCCGGTTGGATGAAAAGGCGTTTTGGGGAATTTGGGTGCACTCACCGGAGCAGCGAACCCGGACGTTTTTTTGTTGTTGTTGCTGTTGTTGTTGTTGTACATTTAGTGGGAAGGAAAATATGGTTGAATATGCGGGTCCGTTTATATGCTTACTCCTACACGTACTTATTGCCCCTCCACCATGTGCGTGTGCGTGTGCGAGTGTGCGTGTGATGATGATAAAAGTGTTTGATGAGCGAAGGCTCTCCGTGGTGGCAATATGAACCATACTAACGCGTCGTCCAAGAAGAAGGCACGTAGGCATGCCAAGAGTGCATTTCAATGCAGACAGTCGCACGCACAAATCCAGGCGCTTACTACCTTTTAACGACTCGTCAGCACAAAGGTATATAACGGGGAATTCGGTGAGTCAATAACAGCTTCCGCATTTACTTTATCAACTACGACTACTTGTGCATGTGTGGGGCTTGATAAGGGTAACTTAACTGCCACCGCTCTCACTCACCGTCTCACTCGTCTCCATCCCAGTATTATTAGACTCCTCCAGAACATATAGGAAGAAGAGGAAGACGACGACGACGACGACAAAGGGAAAAACAGGAGATCGATTCAAAGGGATCGATTTCAAGAGAGAGAGAGAGAGAATGAGAGATTCCAGGGAAAATCTACATACTTTACAGGACATGGAACACAGTATATTTCCACGGAGGGAACTTTACTGACGGACTGAGAGAGACAGAGAGAGAGAGAGAGAGAGGAAGAAAGACGAAGGCAGTTGTGGGTCGCTCAAAATCAGTTCATTAACTCCCCCCGTCATGGGGTTTTGGAGGAGTAACTGTCTTCCGTGTGTTCCGCTCACTCAAATTTTGCTTGTATGCAAAAAGTCAATGAAATTGATCTCTTGCAGAGGTTAAAAATAGGCTACACGACTGTATGTTTGCATAAATTACTCGTCAAGAGGTGGACAGGATTGTGTACGTGTGTGTGTGTGCACATTTGTGCGTATATAAATTTGTGTGCATGTGTGTGTGTGTGTTTCTGTATGCATGAGCATTTTCTTCACTCGCATTCCCAGATCCTGTAAAATTATCTACTCCTGCTCCCCAGCTGGGTTAGTCAGTCAGCTCTGACTCTGAATGATCTCAAGACTTGAGACTCATTTGTTTTACTACCTTACATGTAAGATCCATGGAGAGTGGGTGAAATTGATAAAAAGACTTTGAGGGTCGGGCCGGGCCGGGCCTCCGTTCAGTAGCATGGATGAGTTGGAATTGGGAGCAAGAGCAAGTGCGGAGGACAGTGTGTGCCTGTGCCTTAAGTGTGTGTGTGTGTGTGGAAAATTGTATGGGATCAAACGTGAGTTGTGGGGGAGGGGGTGGCGGCGGTGGGTGGTAATGCTCCTTTATTTATGAGCCGGTAGTGGCGGAGTGGAAATGTGGAGAAAATATGAGAAGGAATTTATTTGGATAACTTGATACTGCGGGTCTGATAAGGAGAATATGAAAATCCAATGAGCTGGAAACTTGAGAGATTTTTTCCCCAATGAAAAATGACTAATTTGTCTCCCTGGGCTCTGACAGTGTGTGTGTGTGTGTGTGTGTGTGTGTGTGTGTGTGTAAGTGTGCGTGAGTCTACGTGGGTGTGCGTGTGTGTGAGTGTGTGTGTGTGTGTGTGTGTGTGTGTTAGCTTTTGTGTGAGTTTGCATATGACTTCTTGTGTGTGCCTGTGTGCGTGTATTAGTTCTTGTGTGAGTTTGCACATGTGTTCTTGCCTGTGTGTGCGTGAGTTCTTGGTAGTGTTTGCTTGTTCGTGTGTGTGTGTGTGTGAGTTCTAGTTAGTGTGTGCTTGTTCGTGTGTGTGAGGGTAAGTTCTTGTTAGTGTGTGCTTGTTCGAGTGTGTGTGTGTGTGTGTGTGTGTGTGTCAGAATGTGTGACAATGCGTGTGTTTGTGTGCCAGCGTGAGGTTGTTCCTTTGTGGTAAGAGGTTATTGGTTTCCCCAAACCTCGGCCTGCAGTCACATTATTATTGACTTCCACACGGCGTGGTGGTGGTGGTAGTGGCGGTGGAGGACGTGGAAAATTGGCCAGAGTCACCGCCATCCGGCCGGCTCACTCTCTGGGAACTAACGACACTTATACAAAGTGAAATTCCAGTCTTGCATGGATAGATAATTGATTGCTCCACTCTCCGCCGCGACTTGACTCTCTCTCTCTCTCTCTCTCTCTCTTGCCCTCTCCTCCACTGTGTCTAACTCTCGTATGACTGATATCAGGTAGGCAAGACACGTTCTTGGAGCTTCCACTGTGTGTGTGTGTGTGTGTGTGTAGCCCTTTAGCCGAGCGAACGTAACTTATCCGTTATCATGTGCGACATGCTCATGTGGATGACAGCAGTCGGCGGTTCCCCTTTTGTACCGTTCAGCTCTATAGTATAGTTCCAAGTCGTTAGAGACTCACATGGAGAGGCTCACTGCACATCCCTATTCCCCTTGCACACGCTGTCACAGTGTGTGTGTGTGTGTGTGTGATTCTTTGGAACTTTTGCAAATTAAATTCCATGGAGTTCAAAGGGGGAGCCGCGGAGCGTGTGTGTGTGTGTGTGTGTGTGTGTTTTGATGGGCGTATATATAGCATGGAACCTGGACTGTGGAGAAGCCCTTTGTTTGAGATCAACAGTTGCCAATTGTAAATTAAGAGAAGAGTGGATTCAATTCAGGATGAAGGAGATGAAATGATGATGATGATGATGATGATAGTGGTGATGATGTCACTCTAAATGATTTCTTTATTGCCCTTCCTCTTGCCAGATGTAATCCTTCCTCCATGGCTCTTCCTGCGGAGTCGTAAGTGTCCCTCTGACTTTGCAACAACATTCTTTTGAGCCCTCCACAAGAAGACTTTTTCTGGCGGTGGCAATTAATTATGAAAATCCAGCTGGAAAATGTCATTGGCCTCTGGCCTGAGAGGATGAGATGAGCTATGGAGAGTGAGAGAGAGAGAGAGACAGAGACAGAGAGAGAGATAGAGATAGACGTGCACTTAATGAAAATTGCTCAAGGAATTGCTCCGTCATATGATAGCATGGCGTGTCCCCTTATCATATCCCACATGGCCAGAGGGTCATCATCATCATCATCATCATTATGAGGGAATCTAATCTCTGCTTCATGGTGCCATAATCAAGTGTGTGGACGGACGACGAGAGGATAGGCGTAGGACGAGGTAGGTTTTGAAGAAACCCGGGCCTCAGCTCGTAGACTTTGCCATAGTCAATAGTCCATAAAGGGTACGGTTGGTGATCTACCTTACAGTTGAAGTCCATCCAGTTTCATTACGTGCTGAAGGATAAGCAGGGAGGGGGTGGGGGTGGTGATGATGACGATTAATTTGTTGAGAAAGTTGTTGTAAATGAAGCATCTTTTTCAGGATGAGATGAGGAGAAAGAATCAATAGTAACTGTAATGAAATGACTTGGAAACCCGTTGTGTTTATGTTTGACTGTGTGTGTGTGCGCGCGCTTGTGTGTGTGTGTGTGTGTGTGTGGTTATGTGTTCAACTTTGTGAATGTTTGCGCGCATGCATGCCATGTATGTTCACGGAAATATTTTCCCGCGTGGTTTCAACCATCATTATTATCGTTGTTATTCCTATTTAAAAGACTCACCTCCGCTCATGACTCTTGACGAGCCTCACTAATATTTGGCTATGTTTTTTTTGTCCCTGTGAATGCACAGGCCCAACCCACACGTTTAAAGGCTTACAGGTTTAT
>WJFA01002295.1:0-16584 GCA_009870155.1 Pseudobourletiella spinata | reverse complement strand
TAACAAACCCACTCATATATGGGCGCACAGGAAAATAAGAAAACGCGCACACACACACACATAGGCACATGCAAGCACTCACATATGCTTGGGCAGGCACACACGTACGTACTCACATAGGCATACGCTTGGGCAGGCACGCACTTACGTACTCACATATCGGCATACGTATACGCTTACTTAGAAACACAAACGTCATTCATGCACTATATGCATACATCCAGGACCTATAGGAGAGCATGTGCATACGGGCAATATCCTTCAAAGTTACTCTCATGTGTACGTGTAGCATTTCTCGTTGCAATGCTGGAAACATATTTAAGCCTTCAAACACCGTCTTTTGTTTTGTCCCACGATGAGTCGTCATCTTGAACGGCATACATTGAAGCATTCACAGAAGGCGGACATGGTGGAAATGGGAAAAAGTTACGGGGAAAAGAAAAAAAGAGATCTAATATATTTTATTTCCGCCTATCCAGAGGTTCCAGGCAGTGAAGTGTGTGCTGTGATGCATCGGATTACACAACCCGCTCTAATGCAGCCATGCAGTACAACTCCGATTTCGTAATAAGGTCCTATATTGCGCCGCTTGCTGGCTCAAGTTAAGCGTGAATTTTCACAAAATTTGAAGGGTAATTGCTATGTTAGCCACCAACGACCTTCCTCTTTCCCTCCCCATACGCCTCTTCCTGCCTGTTTTCGCACGAGAAGAATATCCCTGGACGTATTACCCACGTTGAGCCGTGAGGAAACTCGCAGTGAGAGCCGGAGCCCGGGATAATCTGGAGAAGACCATAATTTCCTCGAGACCTGCCACATTTTCCCTCATGATTAATTACTGGGTCGCAGTCTGTCTAATAGAATCAAATTGACCCACTTTTGACGTTAAGTGATGGCAATTTATGAAAGATGATTCTCTCGGCACTCTGGAACAGTCTTGTTGTCACGGCGGTCTCCTCACCCACACCGCAAACATCCAGCTAACTACCTCGCCACTCCCGAACGACCAAGCACACAAACGTACACATTCACACACACACACACACACAAATACACACACCAACCACCCACATTTGATCACAAATTACAGAATAGATGGAAAGTGTTAATTCGAAAAGTTCCCCAACGACCATCATCATCATCATCATCAACATCATCGTCACTCTAATGTCCTTTGTAGACTCCGAACTTGCTCCGACGGAAAAATGGCACCGTCCTCAAAGCACTCTGAAAATACATGAGTTTGGAACTTTGAAAAGTATACGTGTAAGGCTTGGCAGTGAATAAAGAGGAGGACCACGACGACGACGATGACGGTAAATCCGTTGTCCATTACGGTGACAGTCTGAGCTATATGAAATGACTCAGGCATTTAGTGGGCTAATGTCCTCCACTGAAATGTAATCATTTGATCCTGTAATTAATTCTCCACACCCCTTCTCCTTTTCAAACACAGCCGCGCACCACACACACACACACACACACACACACACTTACACTTACTCAAGGAATTCCCAGATACCTTTTAACGCTTCATTATTATACTTGGCAAAATCATAATCATCCTTTCATCATTATCATAAGATCCATGATATCCCCATTCAACAGTTCCGTCTTTGAAAACATTATAGAGCTCCATATCACCATATAATGGGAACTTGGGTAGGCCCGTCAAACTTTTGTGTTTAATCTAGCGAATTAAAAGGTGAAAAAATAGGGATTCCCACGGGCTCGTTGAAGCGAAAAAAAATGTCACTCCTCATAACCCCCCATCCAAGCAGAGTGTGACAAGGGATGATTGATGAGCTGTCCCAGCCTTTCGGTAGCTTAAGGGAATGAAGAAATAATTGCAAATGTAACTGCGTGCGCTCTTGTAGTATGTGTGTTTGCGGTTGTGTCGTCGTGTTGCCTGTACATATATGTATCTGTATGCATGTTTGCGTAAGGAGCGGAGATCGACCTTAACCTCAGAAGAACAACTGTCTTGTATGTGTAACCATGGCGAAAGGATCCGTACAGAATGGAGATCCATGATGTATACTGTACATGTCGTAAGTCGGAGCCTCTACGGGACTCTTCTCACATTCCAACAAGGAGTCACCTCCACAGCTCACTGTCTCTGCTCGCATCGTGGAAATGTCACCAATAAATTTCCCCCGTCATTCTGCGGCCATGTTTGGTAGGGCGAGACGATGGGCCTACTAGGAAGCGGACACGCGTTGTCACAATTTGTTCAACATTCCCTCTCTCGCTTTGTCACTTCACAGTACGATCTTTGTTACGGTCAGAGTAACTGAGCAAATGACATTAGTCTAATAATCATTAAGATCCCTCGGGCGACTTGGGATGAACTCGGTAACGAAGCGGGGACGTCTCTCTCTCTCTCTCTCTCTCCCTTCCAATCTCCATCTGGCTTGGATGAATCATGAGGGGAAGAGTTTTTTCTTCTTCAAAGTTCCTACTATACCACTGGATTCAAAGGGACCACGGCTAGATTTTTGACTGCGACATTGTGTGCGGAAATATTTGATCCGGCGTTTTGCACGGCGAAAAACGGGCTGAGAGTTGCTGAGAGTTTGAACTTGAGTGAGTTTCACAATAATTTGCACGAGGGATTGCTTCCAGCCTCCTTTTTCTCTCTTGCCCATCAATTAGATGGATCCGCTTTTATGCGTTCTGTCTGAGGAATGGGTCTATAGTTGGTTGGGGAAACCTTTGAGATTCCCAACCTTTCTCTCTTTTCCCAGCAGTGCCAAATATTGTTCCCGCGGTTCCCATTCTTTCCCAGGAACAAATTACTGCAATCAGTCTGCCGGTCGTTTACTCCGCATAGTGGGAAAGCCATGCTTCTTGACCTGATTATTGGCTGAGAGTTGAAGGGGATAAATCGCTGAGGCAGGTGGATGGGATACTCAGCACCTGACTAGCAGGGGGAGTCGCACGTGTAAATGTGAGCTCCGGCACGTTTGAGACGCAGTTGCAATCAAGTAGGGAATGGGAAAATGTGAAAAATCCACTTGTGAATTTTGCGGGATTTGACATGATTTGAAATTGGAGATGGAGATTATATTTGATTTGATTGGCCAAGTCAATCCGCTTGATTTTGGAGTCAGAAAGGGCAGAAATCATCCATTGAGCAAGAATCCGGTCATTCAATTCTGGTCAAAAGGATAGAGGAGAGCTGGTTTTTTGATAATTCTCCAGAATTCCGAGATTGAGAAGCTAAATTTGAAGACTTTTGGAGATGGGAGGGATGGAGAAAGGGATTGGGAGTCAGTTTTTTCCCATGGAGTGCTGAAAGGAGCAGATGCAGCATTTTTGCGAATGGCCAACTCATGCATTCATAATAAATTACACTGCGCGTTTCCCTGGTTCTGAAATACTATATGTGAGCAATTCCATAGGATGTGCTTCTCTGACTCCTCCGTTCCCCTCTCTGGAGATCTCTTGGAAGTGCTAACACTCCCGCGGCGAATGTGCGTGTGCGTTCCCCAGCTTGGGGAAAACAGGCCTACGGTAATGGATGTAGACATACGGCTAAAGCGTATTGTGGAGAACGGAGTGTTGCATTGCAGTTACTTTGTGAGAGCGTGCATGGAAGAAAATTGAGTTCACTGGAGCTGATGACGTTGTTGGGGAGAAGTAAGACCCATGTTTAATGTATACAGTCGCCTTGTTTGGTAATTCGGTCCAATGATTCACATCCCACATGATGAGATGAAAGTAATCTGATTTCCTCCTGAATTCCCTTTGGCTCGTTGTCCATCCCTCCCTCTCCGCATGTTGGTGTGTGAGATGTGAGTTGCATGGCGTGCGTCCGTGTGCGTGTGTGTGCCAAGGCAAATCAGCAGGATCTGCCATGAGGTTAGCAACTCCGTTAGGACGAACTTTACCCCGCAGTCTGAGCCACCATAGTTAGTATTGTGGTGATGTACCTGATCCGAAGAGGCTAGTATTAATTTCCAAAGTAGTCTCCCCAAAGCATACAAGCTGACCAAAAGCACAACCGACAGTGGATTCTTGGCTGTGTGTGTATATATATGAACACATTAACAACCGGCTTAAATTAAGCTGTGGCAGAACTCTCCCAGCAGCGGGCGGGAGAAGGCTCAGTGTCATTACATATGAAACAAGTGGAGCCAAAGAGACTCTCTCATGAATTGCCAGAATTTTCCATGCGGGTTAACAAGCCTCACTACAGCAGCCTTTCAGTTCTCAAGCTCATGTGTCACGAGTCAGGGACGAACTAGCGAAGTCCTCCGACCATTTCAGTGGTCAAGCCGATTAAATATTTCTGTAATAAAATGTTTTTTTTGCAGAGTAACCCAGTGGAAGCGTACTTTCGGAGAGCAGTGTGTCGGAAAAAATAGATGCGTGGAAGATATGGGCTCAGAGCCCAGAGAGTTGGGCCGCAGAGCATGTTTGACTCCGGCCTCAAGCCAAGTAACTGCTACTTACTGGTTCGGTGACAACTGAAGAAATCGTAAAATTTGTCTCCGTCTTTGGCAGAGGGAGCCAATATATATATGAGATTTCGTCCAACGGTTAACGTGACAGCTGTCAGCTGAGGGGGATGTACAAGCCAAAGAATGACGACGACGAGGACGTCAGAAGTCCGTGCGGCTACAAAAACTGTAGCTTGTTGACTCGGAACAAAAACCATGTCGTCCTCCCATCTCATTCCACTCGTTCAGCCTCGTCGCTTGACTTTAACTAGTGATTCGGTGCGGAAGAATTAAAGCATGTGATCAGGGACGGAAATGGTTCGCCAAAACTACCGCACACATACTCCCCCACCAAATGTACACGTACACACGCACATCCGAAATCCTCTGGAATCAGAAAGCGTTACTGGAGAGAGAGAGAGAGAGAGTAGGGACTCTCGAGGGAATCCGGAGGCCAGATTCAAATTTCCCAATTGCCACAAATTACCCACATCCAAAATGGGTTCAAAAGTACCACTATAGGACGAATTCCAATGCAAACATGTCCAACTCGTTGTAAACGAAACCTAACAAACTTTCCCTCTCCCTCTCCCTTTGTGGTCCAAGCTGGCAAACATTTTGTGCGGGAAGGTTGGAAAATAAAACTACTGCTCGCATGTGTCCACCACAAAGTCCATCCCATTGACCATGTGGGTAGGGAGCGATTGTAGCAGGATGGTTGTTGACACAAACAGATTATTTCTCATGCATAATGCATGCTGGCACTATACAGGGGGGACACAGGTTGTCCGCTTCCATTTCGCCTTCCGACTCTGAAATTGGAAAGAGAATTCTTTAAAATTTTAATGCTGAACAAATGAAAGAGGAAACAGAGAGAGAGAGAGATGAAGAGCAAATACAGACCGCGTCCACGTGCCATCATATCCTCACGTTCACCCTCATCCTCTTCGGCTACTGTGGTAAAGTGCGTGCGGAATGGAAATGCGGTGGTGGTGACAGTTTACACACACGCAAACTCTCACGCACATCAAATTTTCCGTCCACACAGTTGTAGTAGCTGTAGTAAGAGCAAGTAAAAGCTTTGCTGACCTTTCCCTGTAACCATATCAAACATCAAACAGACATTATAGGGTTCAAGCCGTTAGCAAAGTCCCAAAGTGCTCAACGACTCCACTCAACCAGCCTAATGAGGTTTTTAATGAAGAAATAAATTTTTTCAACAGGGCCCCATCATGCGTGCCAAGAGATTTTTCCAGAGATTTCCTCACTCCATTCAGATAGAAGGACTTTATGTGATTGTGTGTGTCTACGTGTGTGTGTGTGTGTCCAAATCTCCGGTATAAATGGCTCACAACTCCGGCCTCTTCATTATTCCTACACTTTTCTAGTGCCAAAGACCGCAGTGCTGGAGGAAATCACGGGAAGTTCGTCGTCGGAAACGCACACACATAACCACACTGCCAGTTTGCTCGGTAAATACAGGTTTGGTCAAGTGACTGATTGGAGAATTGCATGTCCAGCATGGGCCAGGACATAATAATTTTATTGTAAGGAAATTATTATAAATCATGATAAAGCTACTCCAGTAATTCCCTCGCACTTCACTTTCATCACGGCAACCTGACAGCTCCAACCTGCTCAACTCGATTCAGAACCCGAGAGAACAAGGCACACTTTTCCAACGTATAAATATATAACTTGACCTCTAGTCACGACGATGTCGGTTGAGGGAAACCAAGTGCATTCAAACTACCGCGCGCCGGAATGCAATACCTCCTTACTACTGCTTCCTCTCTCTCTCTCTCTATGTGTTCCGAAGGTTGTATGAGGAATGCGAGGAAAAAACGACTGCTGCATGCATATAATTCTCAATTGTGTTTATTACACAATCGTAATGGAAGTGGGACAGAATGGAAGATGGACATTTTCCAGACAGCTCATAGCCCGTGTATTCATCCTTACTACTGCAGTTCCATAGTCAATGGAAAATCGAGGTGTGAGGGCTCACAGGTAGATTTCCCAATGACGCCTTTGTATTTCTGACAACAACATGTTTTCATGTGTAGCTCAGTGGTCTCATTCTTCCTCCCTGTATCACTCGCTCATAATACCACCGTGGCACTTTCAATAGAATTGTTTGGCCACATATTTTTTACTTCTCTTTTTATAAATTTGACTCGTATAGAAGGATCCGTAAGGTACGAAGCTTATGGAATTGACAGGATCTGACTTCTCGCCACTCTCTCGCGGCTCCTGCACTTGCTACTACACGGGTACTTGTCTCTCTCTCTTCTATTAAACAACAAAAGACGGGAATTCCAGCACCCAGCATCACACTCCAATTGTCTTGTGAGATTCCAGCATTATTATCTCTTTGCATACACGTCATCCCTACACCCAGTATCACACACACACACACACACTCTTTTTTAAATGATGAGCTCGCATAATTTTAAATTTCCACCCCAATGCGCACCACCAGTGATGAACCACAGATCCCTTTCTTCACTCACTAATGATGTAAAAAACTCGGAGCCATAAACCACGACTCTAACCATTCCGCGGAGGGAACGGCATAGCGGGAGAAAAACCAGTGAAATAATTTTTGACATTAAATTTACATCTGTTTTCTATCCATCCGTCATGAGTTCAATCAAATTTCTTCCCTCCGAAGTCACATAAATATCTCCGCCGGGCCCTCCTCCGCTGAAAGTGGCAAAAAGTGGGTACACGGAGAGCACTTTAAAAGCGGGGAGAGGAGGAGTGCGAGCAAAGTGTTAGGAATATGACGTGGGAAAAAATCCCCGAACCTTTCTACACACGTGAGGATACAAGGGCCGCTCCTGCTATACTTTACCCATCTCCACTTCAAAGGCCCTTTAATCAGATCCAGCCCAGAGCATGTTATTTGACTATGCTTAATTATGACTGCATGGAATAATGGTGGAGGCTATACATGGCTCCTCTGCAGTGATCTATTGCAAGGACTAATTAATTTCAAACAATAAAATTCCCCCGTGGAAGAGATAAGGTACGGGCATGACTGAACATGATAGGGGAATGTGCTTGTTTAGGGCGATTGATTCCCAAGACGTAACTTTTGAACCTGTCAACTCCAGAGAAAGGCTGGTTGCGGCGGACACAGAGGCTCACACACGCACAGACACACAGCTGGTGAGACAGCCCACTAAAAGCTGTGGTAGTCATCATATACAGGGACGTGGCAGACAGTGCGGGTTCGTGCCATTAGAAAATGTAACCGGATAATAAATTCGTTAGCTGAGAGAGAGAGAGAGAGAGACTATTATAAAAACATAAGTTTTAAGGCTAACAGCTCGCCATCACATATAGGCCCGATGACTGCAGTACATAAGTTTTACTCTATGCTGGAGGCTGGGCTCGGTGCGCGGCTTTGATTTCTCCGTCAAGTCATCTCGACCTGGAGGCTGATGGAATCCCCTTGTTCAAAGTAAGGCAGGGAGTGAGAGACTGTAAGGAGATGAGGGAGAATGAGAGAGAGAGAGAGGAAGACGAGACAGGACTTCGGAGGAGATGCGGTTAACAATGAAGATTAATCAGTTCTGCCAGGCTGTGAGCATCTTACTGTGTTTGCTATTCTGATTTGTCCATTCATATGCTAACAAGGCTCACAGGAGGATGCCTTCAATCATGCGGCCAACCTCATCATCTTCATTCACAGCCCCTTCGTACACATATATAGTCTCTCATATCCTCCTCCGTCTTCCTACACCACCACCTTTTAGTATGCATGCAGGTTGCAACCCAACCGCCGCCGCCGCTGCCTTCGCCCCACTCTCATTTCACGACTGGAAAATAGCCAAGGAATCTGGAGATTGGAAGCCTTTAGCAAGGTGTAAATCTGCCGGTGAATTTAAATGCGGTCAAAATATACGGATTTTACAAGCCATAATTCACATGCATTGGCCTGCCCTTATTCAAATCCACGTGGTTGAACATATAGATACATATTACCCACACAGGCTCCAGATTTTCCTCTGTACACTGCCCGCTCCTTTGTTTACAACAAACAAATCCAGAGTCTAAGCTCCGGCGCAACCAGATACCCTTGGTTGTTCTTCATTAACCGCGCCAAAGTCAATATTGTCATGGCATTGACCGTTGGCGTTGCGTTGCGTTCGCAGTCTTTCTATGTATAAGCATGCTGTAGTAGCTAGAGGTTGCACTGTGACGATGGCTCCGAGATTGTGTGTCATCCATGATGGTGAAATCCTGAAATTGGTGGCAATTCAAACGTGTAATGGAATCCAAAGGACTATTTCATAAAAAACAAGAGAGGGAGAGAGAGGGAGACGACGGCAGAGGTAAATAAAGCTGAGCAAAGTGGGAAGATGATAAATACGGGCATTTATTTGGTTAGGGCTTCGATTTCCCTGCTCCACGAGTACTGCGGTGCAGCCGCGGATGCCGCCAGTTTCGGGGACCACAGGCACTTCCACTGTCGTGTGCTCCTGATAAATACACGGAGTACCCAATTTATGGACCCAGACTCCGTTATGTATATATGTGTGTCTTCACTGCCTCTAGGTTTGCCACGACGACGACTACTGCGGGAGTTCCAGTTCAAGAGGTTTCTATGAGCGGTCACATGTCAGAGGAAAACACGATTCTTTACTTATCTTCCCTTGTTGGTCTCAATGAGGATGGCGGAGGTGGTATTGGAGGGGACGGTGTACATAATAGGAACGGAGAATGGCGGACTTTCCCAGTCTTTTACAGGTCCTCTTTTATCGCCGTTTTTTTCACTTTTACGCCGGAGGATCCGTCGTCGGCGTCTTCTCTTCTTCGTGCACTCGTGAGTGTGTGTGTGTGTGCAATACGTGTGTGGTGATGCTTTGAAATTGTCAATAAGGGTCATGGTAGGGCAAGTTTTATACTACGTCCATGTATTATTTGATACTCGGGACCTTGTTGAATTGAATAGATTGTGAGAGCCGGCGGTCGGAAAGGGATTTTGCCCGCTTGAATGAAGGGCAGAGGCAGAGGCAGAGGCGCCAGGAGGAACGTGTCAGTTGCAAATTGCAAATATGAGTTTTTTAAGGCCCAGCTACACGTGCTCACCGCCGCCGCCGCCGCCAACCTCGTCGTCGTCCTCCAATAAGATTTGTATGGAACTGCTCAAGATTTATTGATGGAGATTTCCCAGGGGAGAAGCCAAGGCTGACTATGGTCGTCCTACCACTACGGCGAGGGATCTTGTTCCGTTTTTCCTCGTCCCAATACCCGGTCGGGGGAGACCTCAGGAGTATACGGAAGAAGAGGACTTTCTCACAGGCATATTGTAGTACAATCACATTTCCCAAAGACATTTTCCAGGGTCACGGAACGGAGGTGGTGTAAAAATAATTTATGACCGTCATTCTCTCTTTCATTAGGGTTGAGCGGGTTAGCCGAGGAGAGAGGATGACAGGGAGAGAGAAGGAGAGCGGAGTGCGTTGGAGTGACTCTAACCCTCGTACGGCCTGCCAATTACTTCACCATCATCCGTCGTGCGTGTAATGGAAGATTATTTTCGGACTTGACGTGCGTGTATATATATACAGCCTGTGTATGTGCACACCTGGAATTTGCTCAACCTTGACCATGGGATGGAGATGGAGACAGGCTGGATGATGATGATGATGATTATGAGGATGGTGATGGTGAAGGAGATTAGGATCCACCGGAGGGCTTCCCTTCCACATCCCTCTGATTCTCCACGCTAACTATATATATATTCTCTCATGGACAGACATGGAGTATCCGAAGCTGTAGTCATCCAAATCCTGCCCAGAATGTTACCGTGTCATCCGTCTTGGGGAGCCATGAGCCCATGTGGAAACTCACCAGAGTGACACGCACAGGGGTTCCAGTTTATTCGGATTAATTCCTAAGCCATTCCCATTCATCTACAAGTAAAACATCACAAATTACACTTTACCTCTCTCCACAGTACCGTCGTCCTCCCGCTCTCCGGCCACATTCTTCGTCCAAAGGAGGGCTCTCAAGTAGAAGAAATCCTCTTGAAAATCTTGGCGAATTAATGTAAAATTATAAAGGGGCTCTGTGTCGTAAGCTGGGATCCTCCAGTTCTCTTCCCCTGTTCGTGGACGGAGAAGAAATCCTTAACGGATGACTAGTTCTCCCTTCTAATTGGTTCCAGCTGCTAACTTCCCATCCATTATAATGGCCCAGATTTTCTCTCTCTCTCTCTCTCTGAATAAAAGTTAAGCCTGAACCAAGAAGAAGGGGTTCTCCACTATACTCCTCTCTACTGTCTCTTCCAATGTCTGTGTGTGGGTTGGAGAGAACCACAGATTTTCTCATCCGGTAACCAAGAGCCAGGAAGGAACGACGCGGAGGCCTGTAGCATACGGTGATGAGGATGGGATGGGAAAAGAGAAGCAAGCCGAGAGGATAGAACATTGTGTATACAGTGAGTCCCAGAGTGTCTAATCACCAAAAATCGATTAAATCTGAACAAAAGTTCCCAAGGACAGCTTGGACAAGGTAACAAACTGCAGTGCCAATTTAAGGAGACCTCCCTCCACCTCCTCCCATCTCCCCCAACAGCTGGGACCATTCTTCTTCGTTAACTTCAAGAGGAGGGAGATTAATTACCAAGAGGAAATCAGATGTGGGATCAATGCTCTTATAAGTAGTCAGGCACTGCACTGACGAGTGAGGGCTTCCGAATTGGGAGATGATCATGCTGGGCTTGATATGAGAAGTTTTGATCATCGGCAGAACTTGAAGCATTGTCTGTGGCTGGTGTAATCACATGCAAGAGCAAAAGGGTAGTTCAAGTCAAGTGCCAGGCACTGCCGCCGCTAGGTAGCCTTCACCGCAATCCCGTCCTGAGCACACAAAAGTAAGTTTCCATTAATTACGGGAAAACTATTGTTAAGGATGGGAGTGGAACATTCGGGAGGGAATGTTATGTGGTCTTATTTGAAGTGTTCATTATTTTATTTGTGTTTTAGGAACTGCGAAGCTGTCATCATCAAAACAATAATAATAACAATACTGCCTCGTATTCAAGAATTTTGCACAGTTGCACTCGGGAACCTTACAGGAATGTGCATGGAGTTCCCAGTACGAGTGGGAAGAATTTCAAGTGTTCATCATCTCTGACCTCCTCGTATGGAAAGGTCGAAGTGCTATAGAGCCAGTGCAGCACTTTTTTCTCAAGAGAAACAATGTGTCAGCCCGCCTGCCGCTTACCCTATGAGCTAATTCAGAGCTTCACACATACTGCACCGTCCTTCGACGACCGACAACAGTGCCGGGGTCCTCTATTATTAACTTTTTCACGGGAGCGAGAGGGAAAAGTGTAAGGAAGGCGTGTGGAAAAGTTTTGACGCTGCATCAGCAATGAACTTGCATCATCACTCGCATTGAGAAACACTAACAACGGGACAAACTTTACAAGTTACTCTCGCCCCCCGTGCATATAATGGTGAGCATTGTGCACGTTCGATAGGCTGGAGGAATTGATGGTGTTTTCGAGTCATTTTCCCCAAGATTTTTTCTCTCCTTCTTCCAGACTAGCCCGGCCCGGCCTCATCCACATCGCACCAGCCTGGAACTTCCAATATAATGGAGTGGATGAAGAAAGGAGAAGCGGGTGACAAGAACGGATGATTTAGGGGATGCATGGACAAGGGGGAACCAAATGAGATTTCTCGAGGCATCAGACAGGCACACATGCACGCGCTCACATGTACTGCACACACACACACACACATACACACTACCACATGCACTCTCCTGCACTTCCCGTCATATATTTTCTCCAGCATCACCATCAGCCCAGCCATTCTTCTTCCCTCTCTTCAGTTGATCCCTGAGAAAATATTACTCCGAATTTAGACAGCCTCCTCCACATACATAGCACATCCATAGCACACACACAAACACCCACAGACACGTTCTCCACTGACGCCGTCGTCGTCGTCGTCGTCAACCTTAAATATGAAATCATTACGTTTTTAAACCGTTATATACCTTTCCCAATTCAAAGTCTCCGTTGAAAAATTGACTGGGAAGGAATGAGGGAGAGGGGGGAAAAGACATGTGTGTGCGTGTAAAAATGTCTTCAGCGTGGAGCTGCAGCAGAAGGAGTGAACAAGACTGGTGTGTGTGTGTGTTTGTGTGTGCGTGTGAATGTTTCTATGGGAATGTTTCACATCATCAGCGGAATCATTGAGGGAATGGTCTTTCCACCGCCAGCCGTGGCCCCAACGCCGCAGCGCTAGTTTTTTTCACACTCTTCCCATTCACTAATCACCTTCCTCCGGGATTCCAACATATTCATTTTTGGTCCAACTTGTCAGTTCCCTTTTCATCACTCCTTGTAGATGAATTGGTGTTCCATCTCGGTTTTTTAAAGATTACAAACAAGGAGTCACACTTGGCAACCATTCTCGGGAAAGCCAAAGTTGTTATTTTCGGCCTGGATGTTTAACATCGCTTCGTATAATAGTGGTATAGACTATGGCGTCGTTATAAACCAAATTGAACAGCAGCATTTTGCAAGTCTTTCCAAAGGTTCATTTCAACGCCGCTTAGCGTTTAAATCATATAGTAACTAATACCGTAGTGCACGTATGGTAATGGAAAATGTATGAGGTTGCTTACATATGCCTAACGAACTTTAACAGCCGTACGAATCGTAGAACCCTGGAATAACTTTAAGAAAATGTGCCATGTGTAAACTCCAGCCCAGTGGCTTCTGCAAGTATAACTTAAGACATATTCAGCTGCCACGGTGAATGCAGGCGGCTCTTTAGGTTTAATTAGAAAATAAGAGGATTAAATCCTCCGTAAATTCTATTTCTTTCCCCTTGTTAATTCCCCGGTAATGCCATCGGATTAGCCTCTGTTTTCAATCAAAAGGAAATTATCGCCTCCGATCCCATGCATGCACACACCAACCCACCCCCAAACACTCCACTATGCCATACCATACACTCCATTTCCCACCGCCGCAAAGTTCATGTAGTCACAATAAGCCTGTGTTCTTAATGTGCTCCCGTCTCCCACGCCCTCACATAATTTCCCAGAACAATGAATGAACGCCCATAGGGTGACTTTGAGAGGGAAGCCTTGTGTGGGGTGGAGGGAAGATTTTGATCCTGCGGGACCTTAAAAGCCAAGGAAAGTTGTGAGGGAAGGCGAAATAGATCCTCACATGAAATCCTCCCCCTTGAATACATACAGAAGATTACGTACTGAATTTCCTTTTCAGGGGAGAAAAGAAGTAGAGAGTCGGCCATGTATATATACATGTATACGTATAAAGTCAGTAATACTCCATCCCCCAGCTGGCAATGTCTTATGTGGGAAAGCTGTCTCTCTCTCTCTCTCTCCCTCTTGACCTTCCCATCTCACAGTGCGGGTCCATGTCTTAAAAAAGGGGGAGAAAAGTCAAGTTAATGAAAACAAAGTATCTTCATTTAATGAGAGATTAGTTCAGAGATACAAACTGACAGGGAATGAACTTTGTCCGCACAGAGAGTCAAGTGAGAGGAGGAGGAGGATACTACCCGCATTCAAGGGGAGCAAATCGGAAGATGGGGAAGAGAATGCACTACGTGGACAGCGTAGCTAACAATGCAGACAGCAGGGCTAAGGGACATTGCTTTACAGAGGGGAGCCATAGAGGTCTTAACTTTCATTTTTAATCCCTTTATTATGGCCAAACAAATCACTTTGGCTCCCCTCGCACACCAAGTGCGTACGCCGTGTATATTGATGCTCGGGAGAGAAGATGCAATTTCCGCCGACTCCCCCACCTACGCCCGACCCGACCCCACTTTAACTCTAACTTTCCGGAATGGCTCCACATTTTTCCGGGTGAGATGAAAATTGATGGTCAAACCATTAATTAATTACCCCAGCAATTATTCCACTCACCATCATAATCCCACTCTCCCTTTTCCCCAGGAAGATGCACGATGATGAGGTAAACGGGATGCGGGAGCAGAGGTGAGAACCTATCACCATCTACTGATTCTTTGCTGCAACTTCCTCTCCACTCGACTCGGCACAAAGACGCAGCTGATGCTCGCAGAGCTCTAGTAATTGTACGCTTCGAAGCCGATGTAGCATTCGCAGTTTTCACAATTACCCCATTGGAAATTTCTCCTACCTCTCATGCAATGTGATCACGACAAAGTAGTGGTAAAATTGAGGAAATATTGAACTAATTTGAACTATTATGCAACCGCTGGGTCAATTGTGACTGTGAACTTGAAACCCACTCATAAACTGTCATGGCGACTCTGTTGATTACGAAAGTAAGATATGAGGACATGAAAAATTGGCGAGCGTGAGGACGGGAGGTGTGTGTCTTTATACGAAAAAGGCTTCCATTGTCACTTCCCCGATGGCGCACCGTTGAAAAATGGGATGACAGGCGGGAAAACCCAGACAGCTATCTCTCCCCACACCCTTGCTCACAGTGAGTGGCGCTAAAAGGCACATTTTTCCAAATGTGCATATATTCAACTTACTCATTCTCACTGTAGACCTTATTATTGATGGCTTTCAATATCCACAATGACTTCTCACTCACTCAATCCACGAGCTCTATCCCCATGNACTGTAGACCTTATTATTGATGGCTTTCAATATCCACAATGACTTCTCACTCACTCAATCCACGAGCTCTATCCCCATGTTTTTTTTCTCACAGTCCAACGTCCATTACTTAGCACGTCTTAAACAAGCACTCCGCCTCCCCCATTTTCCGGGGCAGAAATAATAATTTATCGTCGTCCCGAAATGCATGTGGATGTGTGCCTCTGTTGTTATTATCACCACAGACTAAAAGGGGCAATCGATTCCTCTGTCCGACTGGCAGCATATAGCATAGTACAGTCCATTCTCTTCTCCCCTCTCTTCTCCCGAGTCCCATAAATTCCCAGCTGTCAAGTTCAAGTCAAACATCTCTCGTTCCCTTCGTGGACACTTTGATTTCAATATCTCGAGCGGCTAATTTTCCAATTCCACCATAATAGTTTTGCTCAGGCTATTAATTTTTACTGTGAAGCCTCACCATAAGGATAACGTCTGTCCACCGCAACTCCTCCCTCCGGCAAGTAACTTGAGCCCAATGGCAGTTTACTCAAGAAGTCTTGTTTATTATATATGAAGAAACCCTGCCCGTACGCACCTTGTTGTAATACACACAAATAGCCCTTGGCCTTAAGTTCGTTACGACGATGGTCCAGATTCCAGATGATCCTGGAGGCTATCCCTGTACACACGGCAGTGTTTCAGGAGGGAGTTACCGTTAGAGCTCAACTGGAAGACCCATTAGTCTAAAAGTAATTTATTTACCCGAGCAGTTTTACCTTAAATTATACAATAGCTCTCGGCACCGTGGGAGTGACGGTGGGAGAGACTTGAGGTTCACTGTAGTATAAAGCTTCTACAACTTCCTTCCTCTCCGGAGAAAATCCGTAGTAGTTAGGCTCTGCGTCTGTGTGTGTGTGTGGTGTGGTGTGGTGTGGCAGTAGCTGTAGCTCTTCGTGGAAAGTGGCTTCCTCACTCAGCGTATAGAACCTCTCAGACTATGTGTGTGTGTCTGTGTGTGTGTGTGTGTGGAGCAAGGAAATTTAGCTGAAATATAAATGAGTATTTGATAAGGTTTAGGAAAGAGTCAGTAAATTAACTGAAGATTTATGAGGGAGATTTCCCTTGAGATGGACAAGGAGGAGGAGAGACGGCGGCGGCATGTGCATGAGCAACGATCGTGGAAGTGCACTGTCGTATACTTCCCGTATAATAGCATTGTGATTTCTAGCGTATGTTTACACTAGGCTATATATATATGAGCTCACTTGTACAGATTCCTTACACAGACTCCACGGACGATGACTTCTCCGACTCAGTCAGGCTCTTTCTATATTCTTTCTCCGTACAAGGAAACTGCATTAGAGGTCAGGTACGGAATCTACTATAAATAAAGAAACAAATTGCGTACAGAATAACTTGAACTCCACTTCCCCTCCCCCTGGAAAGACAAGACCGGTCGTATGTATGTGGATGAAGGGTAAATGTGCAACAGGGTTCACTCAGGGCTGCAGTCTAAACGTGGGGAATTACAGGCATG
>WJFA01002294.1:0-16585 GCA_009870155.1 Pseudobourletiella spinata | reverse complement strand
CACCAGAGGGTCACAAAGTTTTGGGGTTAAAATGTTCAAAGGGGGGATACGTGCAAACTGAAAAATCCCATAAGGATTTTCCAGTTTTGAATTTCGAGTGATTTTTTAAAATACGCTCAAAACGGCTCTACTGCTGTTGTATATGGGTATTATCAACTTTGAGGGTTAAAAAACCAATATCTTTCATTTTCTGAAAATTTCACCGCCTTGAGGTAAAAAAAGTTTCGAAGCCAATTTTCGTCCCATGACTCACCGTGCGTATTAATGGGGACAGCGTTTATAACTCCTGGTCGGTATCGTCACGCTCCGTTGTACACAATAGTAACTTGAGTTCCAGAGAATAGTAACAATGCAAGGGTCCTCACAAAAATTCAAGTTTCTCAACCGAGCGATTTGCACGGTATTACAATGGGTACCACCTGTGGAGTTGAAGCCACAGAGGCACGTGCTGCTCCCAACAGATAGTTCGGCTTTTATGCGTTAGCTATCAGGATATGACGGGGCAGTTTGAAACTCATGGTATGGACGTTGCTATTTTAACTTGATTGTGTAAATGCTGCAACGTGATTGGTGTAACCATTCAGAATTTGTAAAAAAAGAAGTCTACTTGCCTGTCAACTACTTTAAGTAATTTTTTTTTGGTTTAGTTGGGTTTCTGTTGGGAATATGAGATATAAATGTTACCGACATCCATAAAATTCGGTCATAATGGCGTATGGCATGGTTGTTAGCTCTCACGCAGGTTGAGAGCGTAAATTATATAAATGGAAGAGAAACGTGTAGGATCTGTGACCTGTGGTGGTTGGGAATACATCTTATTTTCATCCTGCCGTTTTCTGAAATCTTCTTTCTCTTAAAATCTCTTAACCCGTTTAATTTTTTAATTTAACACCAATTTCTTCTCGCCTATTGCTGCAATAATTTGAAAACTGTCTTTGACATTCCTATTTGGTAAATGGTAAATGTGACATGGATTTTAACTATTAGTTAAAATCTATTCCAAATGTATGACAGGAGAAATAGATTCAGTTTACGATCGGTGGGGATTGCATTTGGATTGGATACTAGTTCTACTCTGTTGTTTTTTAAAGTTTAAAACATTTTATCTTTTGGGGATAAGAATTTGTTGCCACAAAACTCAAGCAAATCCATGGATTTTATCCATTATTTAATCCCAGGCTGCCATCACTGGTATCTGTTATATAGCAAGAACTTCCCATGTAATACATCACCTAGATAGATTTTATTTGTCACAGATTGCTAAAAAACATACTTTTATCCTGTGATCCACCCCTCAGTATCTACTACAGACGACAAACTGTGTTCATGTCAGTTGAAAAACTTTTTGTGACATCCTGTGACCAATGTAAAAGTGCGTGTCTGCAGCACATATTGGATTATGGAACGTCGCAGAGACTTTACCTGTGCACTGTTGCATTAAAAAGCTTAAGGTAAGAGATTCTGCGATATAACCTTGTGTCAAGTCAGTTGAAAGGTACCCCTACAAGTTATTCCATCCTATTGCAAACCACTAACTGAACCAAAATTTCCGTCCAGGATTGTTAGCTTGTCTACTTTTTCCTTCACTGGACTGGATTGAAACAATTTGTTCCAGTTAGTGACTAAAAAATTTCCTGGTCAGAGTGAACCGACACCGTGCACTCAGGCACGATTTAACATCCGGCAAGTTAGTACATGTTGCCCTTGTGGAGGGTCTCATGTCAGGACGCAATGACATTTACAATTTAACTTGAGCAGTAACAAGTTCCTCGGAGCCACTGATACACGAAATAGCTATGCAAAAACTGGTCAATAACTTTGCACTATCATAAAAAATCGAGAAAAGGTAAAAAAATACCTTGTAAAGAATCTCAATGTAATTTCATCGTTCACGCTCACGTTTGCAATCGGCAAGAAAGAATTGCTGTGAGTTGGGCCAAAGTAACTCACGCCAGAGTTCTTTGAATCATCCACATCTAGCAAACTAAGGGCGGAGTGTTGACACCGCTTTGGCGAAGGGGCAAGTTCTATTTTTCTCTATGCCTTTAACTCATACGAAAAGCTTATTCTTTTCACTACGTCCAAGGCCTAACGACAAAGTAGTATTATATTAACGGATGACTGATAACTACTGTCACAGGATATAAGGGAAGTACAACTAAAAGTTAGTTGTAACTAGCAGATCCGGATGTTAACCTTTGATTTCCATAAAGCACTCCTTGTGCTAGAGCCTTTGGGCTTGGAACCACTAAACTTGTAGAGGTATCGCAACATTCAGCACACACCTGCATTATTACGAGTGAGAATTTTTCGCATGACAATGGACGAAGGTGCTAGTTTCACGTTCATCCCATATTGTCATGCACTGGGGAGGCCTTTACAATGGGAATGCTGATGGTTGGAACATGAGCTAAAATCGATTGATGGGATGTTGATTAGTTGTCGAAGGACTTTAGAAAGCATTGTGTGCATACATGCAGGGTTTTCTTCACCTCACACTACTGCTGCTGCCGCTGATGTTGAGGTACCTGTGAATGAGGCATGGATGTACATTGGAATGCAATCGTGTGTGTCTGTGGATAGTGGGAGCGTGTAAAAATCCCAGAGGGAGTATACAGGTATAATTATACATATACGCGACCTGCAAGGGGCACAGTTTTGTCGCTCGCCTCCTTTCCACTCACTTCAGTTTTAAATCTGTTGTCCGCATAATACATTCTCCTTCGAATAGTGCCGCCAATTTATCTGGTTTCCCCATTTTTTCGACGTTTTGGACAGGTGAGACTCTCAACCCTGGTTAATTGCTCTGATTTCCCCGATCCCTCACCGGGCCTTAAGTCACCCCTGGCAGCCCACCTTTGCTGTGGTTAGAATCGAGAACCTAGATGTGGAGAATCTTTGCGGAATCGTGCAGCAAGTGATTGAAAATCCATACCACTGTCGGAAATGGAGTTGTTGGATCTGCGCGCAGGATTGTGGAGCGCTCGACAGTGTGTTCTTATAGTTGAGATCAAAGCAGATTTGTGCCTGTGCAGACGGACGAAACGGCCGTCGCTAGCTAAAGCTTTACGCACTTACGAGCCCACTTACATTGCGTGTCGTTGATGACAGTTGTAACAATTATTGTGATTTCCCACAGACATTTATCATCAGAGTAATAATTTCTTCTAGTTGGTCGGCTGCAATCAGCAACTACGTGTTCAGCACTTGTATCTCAGCAGTGATCAAGTCCATTTCTGAGTCTCCCAGCACAGCGTAGTAGCCGAGGAGAGCCGAGTCCAACTCATTCAGAAGCGTATCACGTGTTAAATGGGAACATTCTCCGTGGCCTGCTGTGGTTGATACTATTACTGCACCTATTACATGCATACGATTGGTATTGCATACCTTGCAGTCATTAAATAAGATGATACAAAATCTCAGCCCGCTTTTAATTATACGCTGCATTTCGTGTGCGCTCACACTCAATTAGATGACGTCATCGGCTTGAAAGACAGATTCCGGTAGAAAAAACCTCAGCACTTCGGGAAACTTGAAGAAGTTCATTGTTGAAAATTCTCACCAGGGCCTCCTTGGACTCCTTATCAATGTCCTTATCAATAGCTACACAGGCCTGCGTCATTTTGAAAGGTGTAGAACAATGAGAAAGTATATAATAGCTAAAGATTTGCTACGGTTTTTGTCAGGGATCGAAAAAATAGTCACTTCAAATCGACGAGGAACAGGAAGGAAGGGGGTTGGTAGTTGATAAGCTTTTTTGCAACATTCACTAAGAACGATCCATTTAGTCTAATAGTGCTAATAGCCTCAGTTGGTTTTTTATTCCAATATTACATTAGGTGTGATTCCTTTTGTATGCATGGTTCAGGTCTGCATAAGCGACCATCACCGACAACGACCATCGTCACGTTCTTTACCATTTGGCTACGGATTCGCAGACTTAAATCACGTTCTATATGTCATTCTGCGGTTTAGTTAGTGTGTGCCGAGTCGGAGTGACATATCGCACGGACTGAAAAGCTCCCCTGAGCGTGAATCCTTTTGGTTGTGTTACGACTGTTGTGGAGGAAGGAAATAGACGATTTAAGCGAGAGTGTGAAGAGTGCCTTTGCTTTGAAAACTGCATGCAAGTGAGGGGAGGATTCATTCACGTGCAGGGCTAGTATAGCAACAATTGTAAGTCTCCTTGTTTAGGATTTGATATGAGGATTGCGGAACAGCAACGAAAGGTGATAATCTACCGTATAATAATTGTAATTGCGGCTCTCACTCATTCTTTCCTGGCTCCTGGCTGACATGGTTTAGTGTTCCATCCAATACACTCTTGCACGCTGTACATTGAAGTAATTCAGTGAAAGTGCCAACGTATTCATATTAAATTACGTGAACGAAGACAATAATAATAATAATCTGTAGAGTATGAACGGCACTCTCTTGTGATTGAGAGTGGAAGAGTTCCTAGAGCACATAAACCAAGGGTTGGGCTTGTAAGTACGTGACTAGGTCTAATAAGGGTTCTCACATCATGTGATTAGGAGGTACCGAAATTTAGACACATCCGTTCCCGAACCCAAACGCGCTCAATAGTTTCCAGCCGCTGCGTTAAGGATGTAAGCGTAGACCATAGGATCTAACCAAGAGTCTTAAAATTACGATTTATTTTTCATCTCCAAACGGGAGGTTATACCGAGAATTTGGCAATGACTGCCAGGGATACTTGGATAAAATTGACCTGATAAGCCGGTGTCAGCTGAGGGCTGCACGTTGGACCCAATTAATATGATTTTTCTGATGCAGTATAAGATTGTCGCAGTTTCAGTAATAGGGCTAAGTTTTGGTAATTCTGATATTGTTGATTAACATTTTCCTGGCCATACCAGTTGGCCCGAGCCGCACAAATAAAAATAGTGTTGTATGAAGGTACTGTGATGTCCTGTGCTGCCACTGCCTGAAAGTTTGAGCAAAAGTTTCTATTTCTGATAATACTGACAATTATACATACCTCTCCAGTAAGCGTCGGCCCGAATCAGGGCCTAGGGGCCCCCAGTAGTCTAACGTATGTTAGACAGCCCATATCAGAATATGGAGCTACCAAGAAACAAATTATAGTGGAATAGATAACTTGGATTTTTATGCGGCATATTTAATGACTCTACGGGGAATTTTACATGTTCTACAAAAGATCCATCAGTTTCACCTCTAGAGGTTATAAAGTAACAGGGGTAAGAAGGTACCATGAAAAGCATATTGCAGATGTTAAGTGATTTTCAAAGTTGACAAGGTTGACGGCGAACAAAGTTTGCAATAGCTACCTGTATTAATGCACGACCTAAAGAAACAAAGTAAGCAAAGAGTAAGGAAGTGTGCTCAGGTTTCCATCGGATATGTACCAGATCCGCAAAAAATATGTTTAGATCTTCAAATAAAATTTTTTATTTCTGATCTTCGATTCGAGCAACAAGCTATATTAGCAATACTAATGACTGATTTTAACTTAACGGGTGTCGGATGTGGTATTTTTCATGATTTTAGTCTTGTGAGGATTAGTTTCATGGAAAATGAAAAGTACTAAAATTTGAACACCTAAAAGCAAACAGAAGTGTGGAAGACTGGATATCTCCCCTCACGTGAGCGGAACGAAGTGGTGCAACAATTGTATGGAATGGGGCGTGAATACATATGTTATTATCGTGGTTCTCATTGGTGGTGATTGTGAGGCTACCGTGGCTACCTGAGCCCCTTTCTGGTGAACTTAAACTTTAAACTGCTAACCTTAATAGCACAGATAGGTTTCACTGAAACTTTAATAGTATCATAAGAAAAATAGTGTTTTTTACATGGTTTCCAAATAACTTTCAGTATCTTACTACAATGACAATTTGTTCTTATGTTTATGAGAAAGTAAAAATAAAAATTCACTGTAATCCTGATCGTCATTGCAAATTCCTGCAGTAGCACTAAATGCTGTCGCTCCATGTGTAGACGTTTATGTCTTGTGTAAATATGGTAGTACAGACGTGTAACTACGATTTTAGAAAGCTGTCACTGCCGTGGTTGTTATTATTATCTACCTAACTAATAATAATTTGTGGTTCCGTTCCAACAGGTAACGGAATTGGTAGAGACGAAGAAAGAAGCTTGTGTTCGCAGAATAATCCAAGAGAAGAGAACACATCTCAGCTCACTGATTGGATTTAGCCTCCGGCTTGGTGTGTCCCAAGTGGAGCCGAAGATAATGCCTGGAAAAAATCAAAATTACAACGTACAGGGCGCAGCGGTGAGTTCCTGACCTTGCAGCCTAGAGCTAGTCACTAGTTTTCTCATTCCACATCCACACTTAAACACTGGAGTAATGTGAGTGAGTCATGATTTTCGTGAGAACAGATTGTTAGTTATGCAGAATGTCAGCAGTGCTGCAAAAAACCCAACTTTTGCGAGACAAATGAATTCGTTTTTGGCATATAACAGAGGTTCTACAAGGTGGTACTCGCCCAGGGTTTCCATTCATCGCTTCATCAGTCATGCGGAATTTTTGTTATTTGCATGTTTGAACCATAGTGCGCATGATATATAGAAACTTTTATCCCCTGTTTCAGACGTATTGTCATCATTATTACTTTCGTTCAAATGACATTATTATTTGAGGAGGAAATATTTTTTACGTGAATTACCTCAAGGACTCTACCATATGTATAACTAGCAGCTGAGCCTGGATCCCTCACATTCTCACTGGCATGCTTTCCATGTGGACGAGTATTTATATTTTTTCCATGCACTTACGGAACACTGGATAGATAATAAATAGGTGGGAGATTCGTCAAGGAATTATGATAATTACTAGGTTGGCGGCACAAAGTGAATATTATAAGTTTGTTTCATGACCCAGAAGCAACCCTGTAGTTACGATGATAGAGCCATGTAACAAGACCCTCAACAATAACAGTAATAATGAAAATCATAAGAGAAGACACACGAAAGGCCAACCCTGCTCAGATTGGTAGCAACTTTATTAGGGCAGTTGTGCAATACTCAGTACAGTAACTTGTTTACCTCGTGGGAATTGCTCTCCCATCCTTAAGGAGCACAACTCTCAGAACTTCCACACAGGCAGATCCTATGTCTTCATAAATTTTCAGGACCTGACAGATTCTTACGAGACACTCGTGTTTGGCCTATCTGCGGGTTATTTCATACCATAACACGTGGGAAATCTAGAAACTTGCTCGTGGATTTCAAAGTGCAAAGTGGCGATGGAGTGGAATGCAAAAATGGTGTAGCAAATAAAAATCAAGTTGGTTGAACTTTGAAAGCGTTTTAAAGACCATCAACATAAAGGATACCCCTATGGGAAATGGCTTAGGTGGCTGTTGGCACTGCAGGACGGATACAGGCTCCTTCACTGTGCGCACACCGTATTACTGCAAATTCTGTACAACCAAGGTGTGCATTTGCTAGACAGGGAGCTAGCTATATTTCCCACTACTAAGTGCATTCCCTCGGTTACGTGATGACTTATTGTTGTTGCTCGCGCTGTAGGCAGTCTAACTGGAGGGGAAACTTTCCATTTAATGCACATTATATCTATACGGCCCACGTCAAGGCAGAAATAGAGTATATTGATGATGGATACTGGGTTTAGTATTGAAAGTAAGTGAAGCCCAGGAGAAGGGAACCATTCTGCAGAGATTTGATCATCACTCACGAAGGGAAGGCACACACCAAGTTCGTTGTAACTTGCCGTACACATATTCCTTGTTGATGTTAGTGAACGAGTCGTGCAGGAGGTGCCAACAAAGTGATAGTTGTCATGGTGCATTTTAAATGCACTGTTTGGAGAACTGCGATTTGTGAAGGGAATAAAGGTTGTCTGTCATGGTGACTATATATTAACTGTAATGGGAAGGAGATGGTTAGGAAGGAAGATTAGAGTTAGCACAGGGGCAATGAAGCTACGGACGTTTGTCCGTGGTAATGTTTGATGTTGCTCCTTCGTGTGGATTCAAAGCATAAGGAAAATATAAGCGAGTGTGTAGTACAAAGTAACACTATACATTCCATCTATTACTATTGGCAACTTTTTCCACCTACCCCGCTATACCAACTACGTACACAATGGTCAATGATGGCAAGGACTGTCCCTTAGTCAGGAAACTTCTGCCAAGGCGTGAGCGCGTTGAAGTTGGCTGTGTTCCTGTTTTTTCAGTAGCAGTTGACAAGGAAATAATTTAAAGCATAACTTCCTCGCAGTGCATTTATCTGTGAGGGAGAATGATCTACCTCAATCGTGATTGTGTTTTGCCACGATTTACGAGTCGAGGCATTCGCGCCTCGAGGCAACACGTGGGCAGGAAAGCTTACTGATAGGGTAACTTGCGTACTATGTAAGCATCAATTGTCTGCATTTCATGTGACAGCTACCTGTGTTTTACCACTTGAAATGTAGCTTAGCTGCTTTGAGCGTAGAAGGATGAAGTAAAAAATCTACTCCTCAGTATGTTTACATTCTTTGAAGTGATTTTACATTTCATTTCCTTGCCTTTGGAACTGATCACCGATCCATATGATGAGAAGGTGATGGCAGAGGAAGATTTTCACGAGCTTCTTCTTGAGTTTGACTTTGACGGCACACTTTTAAAAATCAAAGCCTCCATTCGATAAGCCGGAGTAGGTGGACCAGTCGATGAGTGACAGCAGGTGTGGGGTGAAGTCTCTTGTGTCTGTAAGAATCTTTCTACTGCTTCGCTGCCGTGACGAAGTCCAGTTTAACTCAGAGCGTCCAGTTTCGTTCTCACTCATGTAACCCGTTTGCCGTCATATCCCTTGCATTATAAATCTGATTTTCTGCGTCTCTACAGCCGTTTTCAGCAACATGAAGCTAATGCTGTCTACGTTCGGCGTTCGAGTGGTTAGTTTTTATGACTTTTCATACCACGTTAACCGTCCTGGGGCAAGAGATTGACCGGAATGGTCGTCGGGCCAAGCGACAGACAGACATTGGGTTAGACACACGCTTTCAGCAGCAAGAATTATGGGATAGATTGACGCAGACAGTTTCAGGAACAACTTTCTGGCCGTGATCCTCGTTGGACAGGATGAGATCTAATCTTCCGAGAATAAAATGTCATAATGATCTTTTCAGAATGTTCGGCGTACTTATTATGTTGGTGACGAATATCAGTTTCCTGCTTTTTAAGTTACTAGGTGGCGCAATCTTTGGCAAAATGAATTTTGAGATACCTTATCTTCCGTCGTGCTTGTAACTGCGTCCCATGTGTTACCCCGTCACCATCTGTAGTATGTATCGTGATGTTGGCGACAAGGAAATTACAGATACCATTCGTCCAAGGGAGATAGAGACCTATACCCTAGCCATTCGGCAGTCATGTTTGAGGCCTCATGAAGCTACTGTCTGTGAATCTCTGTAGGATATGATGATGATCATAAAGATATATTCATATATGCAGCATGTTCACATACATTTACTTTTGGATGTTCCAAGATCCCAGCAGATCATTTCTGACTCAAATTCGCTGGTAGTCAAGTTCAAATCCGTGTGCTCACCCTTGAAAAGAAACATCTGAATGACGACCCCAAGGGTAGCCCGCTGAGGTTAGTGAAGGATTTGGTGAGGAATGGTCCTTGAGCTCTGTGCAATTACATTGTTGACATTCCCCTCGGCTCTGATATGATATCTAATTACACGTGCACCTGAAAATCCTTTTTGTTTTCAATTAAAGATGTAACGAGAGATAGTGGAAGCAACTTAACTACCCCTTAAATAACCTTTCTTCCACGAGCTGTCATAATGTGGGCGCAAGTAGTGGCTCATTCATCAAATAGCCTTGAATGATTCTGCTGTGGTGAATGTGAGATTTTTAGAAATGAGAGGAGTCAAAATGATGGTTCATCCATAATCCATACCACGTTTAAATTACCGTAAATGTCAGTTTTCAATAAGCAAGACACTTACGCGGACGCCTTTAAGCTAAAGCTTTAGAGAATACGGGAAACCCTGGGCGAGAAATAACTACATACTTTTTACACCCCTTGGTTTGTACATCCTGAGCTATAATCTGGCGAAGTGTGGTTTTTTACAACGTAAGAAAAACACATGGGGATTTTCGTGACAGATACTAATAAGAATGAGCTCACTCTGTCTATAATTGGATGGATATTTTAAATCAGGCCGTTTTCGTGGACAATTATTAGTGTTTACCTCATATTGACCGAATTTGAAGCTTTCTCAGAGTTTCACTATTACTTTAGCTGACGCTTTCATCTCACCCGTGATCATATTTTTAGTTTTTATGAATAAGTAACCTCAATTATTCCAGTATGTCAACATCGGTCACTGAAGGAATACATTTAGGATTGAACGTGAACGTGAAGTGTAGTCAGCCAGCCGTTGAGTCAGCTCTCAATTCACAAAATTACAGTATTCGATTCCATGGATGATTACCAACTCATTCATGAGTTCCGACTAATGTCAATATTTATCATGATTCATCAAATTCGGGTGGCTCACATGGGATCTAGAAAATGTCGCAGCACTACGAAATTTTCCTTCGCTTTGATTCATACCTGACATTTACCCTGACTTCAACTTTTTTTGTTCGAATGCTGATGGTGGCCCATGATAAGAGTTAATATTTTAAGCGAATTTTTTTTGTAGCAGTCTATAACAAGAAATCATTATCTGTGGGTACTTTCTGCATATGACATGTGTATGATATTTCATATTTCTTCCGTTTCCGTTAGGAAAATGGTCAATACAATCCAAGTTTTGTGTACGGCGAGAGTGGAAAATCTGATGGGAAGATCATCCCTATTACCAATGGAGCTCTGACAGCAAAGGTGAGGTTTGATGTTTACTATAAATAAAGTTGAAAGAACCTTAGGTCCCAGAATAAATTCTTATTAAAATTTATGGTAATATGACCGAGATTTCTAAGTAATGCGCTTACACCGCATCATAGAGAAAATGAGCATAGATAAAGGTACACTGGCGATTTACAGTTGTATGTATTACCGGTTTGTGCTAACAGCTGACGTCATGTGTTCTCGTGAAAAGGTAATAATTCAGTCCATTTTGTTGTAATGAAAGTATCAGCATATGTTGAGACACACAAAATAAGTCTGAGCCTAATGTGAAAGTTGCAAAACCGCAAATATTGACGCTACGCGGAAATTACAACTCCTACCCAGACCCGCAGAATGATGATTTCATTGAGCTAATGAACATGACGTACAGTGTCCAAGATCGGGGATTTTCAACCACCAACTGCCAATGGTGACGGTTAGGTATAGCTTGAAAAATGCAACGCAATCCCAACCTCAGATGCATCTCCGAATGTTAAACAAAGACGAAAAGAGTCACATGAGCAAACAACGGAAATTGACCGAGCCACTGTTTACACACTTATGCGAACGAGACTGATAAATTTTCCACGCCCCTACTCCGAAATATGTCTGATTGTATGACGAATTACGGAGACCTTTGTTGTTTCATCGTTTCTATATCGTAGCAACTAGGGTAAATGTTTCGGCACTGTACTATGGGGATAGAGAATGAGGAAAATTTTAAACTTTATGTGCTAACGAAGCAGCAGTAGCTCAGTTTTCCCCTCTGAAACTTGGTGTGATGTCATGATACTGATTTACGATCACTGCACTGGGGACGTTTGGTACTGTTTCCGACGAACGCAACGAAATTCTGACCTAATGGCCATGAATTTCCTGTTCCGGCTACTACCGCACGGTCTTCTACTTTCTTAAATAACAACAGTCCAGTCAAATCCAGCATTAGTTAGACTTTAAAACTTGGTTGGGACTGATTTTCCTGGTGGATGGATAACCATTTAGCCAGTGGTGCAGTATACGTTCAGCGTGCGTTCAACCAATCGCTTCAAAGTTGGGCAATCTAATCTGTTACTATTCTACGAGTTCCTTCTCAATTACAGAATTGTAAAAATATAGTGGGTAGAAAATAAAAGCATTACAGGGAAATCAATTTAAAATCTGTGATAATACTCAATATGAAACTCAAGAAACAAATAAGTCGTAGCTTAAGACGTGAGGCGTTTGATCTTCCGATCTTGTTCAACAAAAATGAATCACCGGTACTAGTGAACTGAAAATATAGCTTACAATAATAAGAATGTATGGGTGGTTTAAAGTGTCGACGGGGTGGAGAAGTTATACCATCAGTACACGTAGACAACGCGAGTCCAAAGCTGCAATTTGGACGACATTGATTCAGATGTTTCCTTTGTTCCAGAAAGTTGACGGGGCAGATTCTGGAGAACGACAGCAATGGGATAAACCGATTGAGTTTCTATTCTCTTGCATTGCCATGTCCGTTGGCCTTGGTAATATCTGGAGATTTCCGTTTACTGCTTACGAAAATGGAGGAGGTAGGGTTTTATTCATATACAGTAATTATCTTTTATATGTAACAGTTACAATAATAGCGACATAATAATAATAATAACAACAAAATAATTTATAAAAAAGATTCGCTACGATTCCGTTTAGTCGTTCACACGTAGCTAAGCACTATAGCTAAGAACATTTGTTTAATTCAGTAATGTTTGCTTGTCGGAAATCCAGGCGCGTTTCTTATACCGTACCTTATTGTGCTGCTGCTCATCGGAAAACCTATGTATTTTCTCGAGCTCGCCATTGGTCAGTTTTCTTCGAAGGGACAAGTAAAAGTATGGAAGTTATCACCAGTATTCAAGGGTAATATACTTTTCAGTCCGCTCATATGATTAGATCAAGAGATGGAAAGTGCTAACAGTTTTTCTGTTCTTATTGTTGCAGGAGTCGGTTATGCATCTGCGTTTGGGTGAGATTTTATTATGGTTTGTATTTTGAGTTTCATTAGCAGTTTCTCTCCCGGCTGTTGTTGTTGGAGCCTCTGTGCAAGGAAATTTCGAAAAGCTAAAATACGTATTCATTGTACCTTGTAGAACATGCTGCGTAGTATCCTACTACTGCATGCTGATGGCAATCACTGTGTTCTACTTCTTTGCGTCCTTTCAAACAAATTTACCTTGGACAGTTTGCAACCCGGACTGGGAAAACGTTACATGTGCAGGTAATGGCACTGCATGGACAGAAGACGAATACGGTAACTTAACAGAGGAGCCAGTCTCTCGATTCTATTACAAGTAAGTGCGGAAGTAACTAAACATCCCATGGAAGAAATATGCACGCGAAACCATGCTTGAATTATAATGCGTGTGTAACCCTCAGGCGGGATGTTCTGAAGGAAAAATCAAACATAGATGACGGAATCGGATACCCTGACTGGAGGCTAACCCTTTGTCTCCTTGCCTCATGGCTTGTAATTTTTGGATCGCTCGTCAAAGGAGTACAGAGGTATGGGAAGAATTTTTGTGCTAACCGGAATAACTAGTCACTGGAACCAATTTCGAATTTTGTTAAACATATTTGTGACTATTTTACTTTTCAGTGCTGGAAAAGTTGCCTACTTTACAGCTTTATTCCCCTATTTTGTATTGTTCATTCTTCTCATCCGTGGTGTGACCCTTGATGGTGCTTGGGATGGAATAAAGTATTTCATAAAACCGCAGTGGGAAAAAATTCTGGAGCCACAGGTTTGGTATGCAGCTGTGAGTCAGTGCTTTTTCTCCTTGTCTACTGGATTTGGCCCGATCATCATGTAAGTGAAAAAAGTAAGCAGTGTCGTGGTAAAAAAATACTAACATTGTGTGAACTTGTTATTTTGCATAGGTTTGCGAGCTACAATCCTTTCACTCACAATGTATATCGGGATGCAGCTATTATTAGTTTGATGGACACCTTCACCAGCTTACTCGCCGGATTCACGATTTTCGCCATTCTCGGAAACCTTTCATTTGAGCTGAAGAAGGACATCACGGAAGTTACCGGTGCGGGGGCCTCCTTGGCTTTTGTGTCATACCCAGAGGCTATTTCTAAGTTTACCTTTGCACCTCAGGTGGGTTGGAGTTTCGTTATTATAAAATTTCACGAGGTCACAAATTCACCTAATAATTGAATGATGCGTACAGCTGTTTGCAGTTCTTTTCTTCCTGATGTTGTTTACATTGGGAGTGGGCAGTGCTACATCTTTGACTGGTGGAATCATCACCATCATTCATGACCGATTTCCACAAATTTCCAAAGCGAGGGTCACTGCTGGGGTTTGCCTCGTTGGTTTCCTCTCTGGACTTTTGTACGTCACTCCGGTAAGTGTCAAAAGCGAAGATGGATGCAGTGGTTCCCTCTGACACTGAACATTAGTTATAGGAGAGAAAAGGAATGATAAAGATGACTTACGGATGTTTTCTTTAGGGAGGACAGTTTATGCTAACGCTTGTCGATCACTTTGGAGTCAGTTTTGTGATTTTCATCACAGCTGCTATTGAGGTAAGATCAGAACTTATACGATGCTAGCTCAACTTTTTGGAGCAAAGTAAAATTATTTAACTTGAATTATGTTGCCACTATATTCTTCATTTGTTTTCAATCTCCGTAGATGATGGCCATATCTTGGGTATATGGCCTTACTAATATCTGCCGAGACCTGGAGTTCATGTTGCAGAGAAAAATTGGTTTCTACTGGAAACTGTGCTGGGGATTCATTGTCCCTGTTGGTTTGACTGTGATTTTAGTCTATACGTTGGCTACCCTTAAACCGCTGACTCATGAAGATACAAGTTACCCTGACAGTGCCATTAGTAAGCACATATTTTTTTTCAATATGCAATGCAGTCGTTGCTCTAAATTTTTCCTTCTCAAATGATTATTATCATTATTATATAAATCTAGTCTGCGGTTGGATTCTCTCTGCCATTGCCCTCATCATACTCCCACTCTCAGCTGTACATGTGATTCTGACCAGGAAAGGTGACACCCTGAGTGATGTAAGTAATTATAAACAAGATAAATATGGTCGTAGAGGTACCAATCTTAAAACTCTGGTATACCTTCAGAAATTTGCGGAGTCATGGAAACCAAGTGAAGACTGGGGTCCGAGTGCACCGATGGTCAGACAAGAGTGGTCTTCCCTACCAGAGGCAACGACGCTCCGCTCACAAATCAAGAAAAGGTTTAATGGGAACTCCAGCCGCGTCTAGGCCATGTTAACAAAACCATTAGTATTTATACTTGCGCTTTCAAGTAACTAATAATTAAGTATTGTGCCTTTTTACAGTGTTTTATTATTTCGCAGCCCCAGTCATTTCTCTTTGTGATGATGGGCGAATATTTTAATTGTACTACATATTTATATTTAGAGTGACATTTTAACAAAACTGACTGATTTTTCAAGAACTAAACAATCCCGATCTATAGATTGAGATTTTGGGACTACTTTTGGAGACCTCAACTAGCTTAAATCTTGATCACAGCTGAATTTAAAAGTCGTGTGATTCAGTTGGCCGGAGTCGCAGGATCGGCTCAAGGTGCGACATATGAAAAGAAAGTGTGCGGGCGCCTCTGCTTTCGATGTAGGATCTAGCCTTGCGAATATGCTGTGTGGAAAGGTGTAATGAGAATAATTGAGCGTACAAAAGAAAAATTTTATAAGGAGTTGTAAAACATTACCGAAAAATTGTGCATACCCAGTACAAATATACTACTTTAGTGAGATAATGGTTTGATACCTCAATCTATAAACATCTGCATCTCTAGCTGATCAATTTCGTGAGTATGAGTGTTAATAAACGAATGTTTACTGACATGGAATAGATCACTGTTGTACCTCAACCGTAATTTTATTGCCATAACCATCCTCTCGCTTAGGGTAAAGCAGCTCAAGGTCAAGGCCCCTGTGCGTGATGCTGAGTTAGAGTTGTTGGTGCGCTAGGCCAACGAAAAAGTGACGTCGGAAGTAATCTATACTATTGGTTCGAAATAGCAGAATTCATCTGAACGCATGGGTCTAGGACACTACAACCAATTGAAACTCAACCCCTCGTACTCAACCAGCTGAAACTCAACCATGATCTCACTCAACCAGTCCAATCTCAACCAAGCCTCTTCTGAACCACTTGGAAACTTTACCATGTTGGAACTCAACCAGGTAACATTTGAACCATTGAGTAACTTCACGAGGTTTCGACCAAAATGGGATTTATAGTCTTTTTCCAAAAGTGGTGACCAAACGATTCCTCTCAACAAGAACTTTCCAAATAAACCAATGGTATCAGTCTGTGACCACTGGTACCAGAGATACAGGTCGAAATATGTAATTTTGGGGGGAATTTTTTTCGCAGCCAATTTTTTACCGATTTTCAAAAACTTTTTTTTGTTTGAAAGATAATTTAACTTTTTAAAAAGTGTATTTCTAGTTTTTCGAATTTCAAAAAATTTCGAATCGAAATTTCATTTCAATTTTTTTAAATTTTCATATCTTCGCAAATTGGATGAATTTCGAAAAACTAAAAACAGGTATCCCAGAAAATTTAATTCTCTTTCAAATGAAACCAAATTCATCAAAATCGTATGAGAAGTTCCGGAGAAAATCGAAAATCCCCATTTGAAGTCGCTGAATTTAGGCACTCCTCTGATATAATTCCATCACAAATTTGAGCCT
>WJFA01002293.1:0-16586 GCA_009870155.1 Pseudobourletiella spinata | reverse complement strand
CCAAAGCCTCAGCTTCCGATTGGTGGTAAAGGCATCGATCTACGTTGAGGAATTCGGGTTGTAGTGCTAAAACAAATGTGATATATAGCCGTGGGACACCCTGTACATTAAGCACCCGGAGGAACAATTGTTTCATACAAATATATTTGGGAGCAGGTATCTACCCGGAAGAAGATTTTCAGATTGCTGTCAATGAAAATGGGAGCGACTTTATGGACTTCTTGTTGGAACAGAAAATTCGTGCCACAACCTATTCTGGAGTTTTTAGTGACTTACTGTCACTTAACAGCTCCGCTGCAGCAGTCAATATTGTCAAAAGTAATTTCTCCGATGATGAGCAGATTCTTAGTGCTCTAATGAGGGTGAACGGGACTTTCCTTCATTCCCCGCCACTGGTGCTTCGGTTGTTGGCCAACTATTTTTCTAGGTAAGAAAGCGCATTGAACGGAAGATCTGAAAGGCTGAGTTATTTACCTCTCGTATTTTAACACAGCAAAGTCCAAGGAAAAATTTCACCTGAGGTGATTGTACAGTATGAACCCTTTACAACGAAAGTAGCCTTGGCTCAGACTTCAGTCTTCTCGGTATTCCTTATAGGACCAGCGTTTGCTTTTTGTTGCGTGGGGATGGTCATGGAAATCGTTACTGACAGAGAAGTGAGTCAAAATTATGGACCCTAAAAGGTCAAGATATATTTTTCTACATAAATGTAAAATTTCTGTATTTTACCTTGGTTTTCCAGCGCAAAACGAGGAATCATCTAAGGGTGAATGGTGTTTCTGTAGAGATGTACTTCTTATCCATCTTCATAGTTTTTGGACTTATCCAGCTGTTGCTTGTCATTAGCCAGCTTGTATTAATTGCAGTCTTTCAAGTGGAAGCATTTATGAACCCCTTTGCCATATTAATCGTGAGCGGAACACTCGTCCTTCACATTTTGCCATCCCAAATTTTCGGAGCTTTCTTCTCCTACTTCTTTAATCGCATGGAGACAGCTCAGACAGTATATTCTCAAGTTGCAACTTGGAGTGGACAGACCGTGGCTTTCGTTGTAAGTCCTCCACATAATTTTGAGAGAGCATATCATCATATCATATTATTGAAACCTTTATTGTCATTTCGTATAGGTTGTCATTATTGACATTGTGGGCGTGAATCCCTTGATCGTTCGTGCCATTCATGTCGCAATGTGCGCTCTCAATGTTTTTTACATCCCTTATGCCATCTTCTATTGGGTAATCAAAGTGTATATGAACGCAAAGATCCGTGCGATCATAACGACTGAAGACGAAAATGTGAGGTTTGGAGACTACTGGACGTTTGAAATCGCGTGCATTCCTATCTGCATGTTCGTGCAAATCCCTGCATTTCTACTGATGCTTCTGGTTGTGGATGTTTTGAAGAACGGCGGGAAGCCTGCAAAGGCCCTCAAATGTTTATTGGTGACCTCATTGTTTCATTATTTATCGTGAATCTGATGGTATAGTAACTTAATGTGAGTGTTCTGATTCCCAAAAAAGCATCTTCATAATCCGAGTCTTGTTCAGCTCGGAGAAGACTCACATGAGGATGAAGAGCCTGAAGATAGCGACGTGGCGGAAGAGAAATCTCGCGTCATCAGATACTTTTCTGGACTTGAGCAGAACATCGATTGTATTGTTGCTGTAAAGGTATAGATTATTGTAGGTCTTCTGAATAGAGCAATCAGATCCAAGTCCCTTTGATCACTTCTGCATGCTGTGCTCTTATGTAACGTTTTAGAATCTCCGCAAGCAGTACAAACGGAAGAAAAAAACCGAATCAGTATTGAATGGAGTGAACCTCATGTTGGAAAAGGGGGAAGTGTTTGGGCTTCTAGGTCATAATGGAGCGGGGAAGACGACAACAATCAAGATGATTACTGCTGAAGACGCACCTGATTCCGGCAAGGTTATATCGGGGCTCCAAAGTCTAACAAATGATAATTTATTGCTGAATATCACAACAAAATTTACATTTTAGGTTTGCCTTTGTGGATATGACGTTTACTCCAATGTCTCCGAAGCATTTCGTTACCTTGGATTCTGTCCACAACACGATGCCTTGTGGGAAAACATCACTCTGAGGGAGCATATAGAACTGTACGCCAGGATTCGCGGAGTGACGATGAATAACATGGACAAGTAAAGCCATTACACAATAAAAGCTGAAGACTGTGTTCAATCCATTTTGTCTAATACTTTCTGTCCTCCTCATGTTTTTCAGATTGATTTCGCACTTCTTAAAGGGACTCTCAATCGATATTCATGCAGACAAGCACGCGGATAAATTATCCGGAGGGACGAAGAGAAAGCTAAGCTATGCCATGGCGATGCTTGGAGCTCCAAGAATTGTCCTATTGGATGAACCAAGCACAGGAATGGATCCGCAATCGAAAAGGTTTCTATGGAATACTATCTTGGGAACTTTTAAAGGTAACTGCTTGCAGTTCCCCGTATTAGGATAAATTACAATAAATTAAAAATAAATAAACACGATAAATATTATCAAAGTAATGGGAATTATTTACGGGTTGCGTAGAATCACGGGGAGCACTACTCACCACGCATTCTATGGAAGAAGCAGACATTTTGTGCTCTAGGATTGGGATCATGGTAAAAGGAGTCATTCTATGTGTTGGATCTCCACAACATCTGAAGAATAAATTCGGAACGGGGTATACCATGGAGATCAAATTACGAAAGGAGGCCGATTCCAGTGAGGAACAAAATCCTACTGAGGAGAGGAGTCCTAGAAGAGCTGCGGCCGCGCACCGTTTGTCCTGCAGTGCTGCCTCTAGTCAAGATGCTTCACCAGAGTTGGTCCCGAGAGAGTTTCGGTTTGTCGTGGAGCATTTCCCCAACTGTCGCCTCGTAGAAGCTTTCGGTAATCGTGCAGTGTTTTCCCTTCCGAATGACAAGATACAGTCTGTCTCACGAACTTTCTCACTTCTGGAGAAACGTAAGTTTCCTATGAGCTGTTATTATCGAAATAAGAGCAAGTCATACTTCAATGTATTTTCTGTTCTACAGTGAAAGGCACTCATGATATTGAAGAATATGCATTCAGCCAGACGACGCTAGAACAAGTTTTTCTATCTTTTGCAAAATATAATGAAGACAAGGAGGATAACTAGTCACCGAATCAGTCCTTGGAATCTCATGGTCTACATGTTCTTCAATTTCAGTGTACATGTGCAGGCTCGTTGTACGAGGTGCGAAATCCTAGTGATGGAGCAGCTTCTATACGCATTAATCATTGAGGCAACTCTATACGGAGTGGGCTTGAGTGACATTGGCACGTTTTGCCATCTGTGTACTGTGATGTAGTAATTGTTTACTTTCACAATCAAATCTATAGTTAGTGCATTTTAGTGGATTACAGCTACCTGAACTGAAATCCTATTGTGAACTGCCAACTATATTACATTGGCGTATAATGGAGGTGAGTAATTCCGTCGATTGAATGCAAAGAACTTGAAGACGTGATGTTCTCCTAAGTATATAGGTTTCGGGATTTTTTGCATTCACCTAGTAATTGTTGTAAATTGTAACAAAAATGTAATGGTCGACGGAATAGCTCATGCAAAATTTTTGCTGCCAAAAATAATATATTTGAATGCTGTTACCGTGTTTTGCAAAAGTTAACTTACTGTGATTGCGTGTAAACGCAGACTGGAACGTTGCATTAATGTAAAAAACCAAATAAAAATGTATGTTGCTTACGTTGCATTAATCACTGCTCCACGGCTTGTGGTAGACGCGCGAATTCTCGTGACCTCTTGTGTCTGATGAATTCGTAAGTTCAAAGTTCATCCACGATAATGACGGTTAGGCTGCAATTGAAAACTCTGGATGATGAAACGAACGAGAATGAACAATGGATTATAAAATATCTAGGAGCGGAGCAGACTCAATTTTTGTGGTCTTACTGAGAACAACAGAACATGCACTTGCATAGTGGAGGAAAAAAATTTAAGCATAAAAGAACACATGCATGTGGGAACCTCATGCGGAAATTTCTTAAGCTAAAGCGTATTCAACGCTCGCAAATTCCACTTATTCAGAGAATTTCTCTAAAAACAAACAGGATACTAACCACTATGGAAAAATGAGTCCTGCCTTCGCTGCACTCATCAGTCGCCGTTGGAGAGGATTTTAGTTGTTCAGAAAATGCTGAAGAAAATCCGCAAAATCCTCAATCGTTCTAAAATTTTTAATTATCGTAAAGCTTGTAATTTTTTACACCTCATGAAAAGGATTCTTCGGCAGAGAGACAGTTGAGGTAAGCACTACATACGCATTTGCGGTCCAGCGGAAATCCAACCTGGGTGATATGATAAATGGTCAAATGAGATTGAGATAGGGTAACGTAAAAATTGGCTATCAGGCAGACGCTTATATGGCAAAGCAGTCAGGCAATGGTACAATAATTCTCCAAAATTTCACAAATACATGGAAAATAGCCATTCAGCATCACAATCATTATTCCTTAAAAATTGTTATGATTGGATGATGAGATGGGGCCAGAAATAGCCATTCACATAAAGCACATTATCATTTCAATGAGGAGAATATGCAGCACCTGTTCTAATTTAAAACCAGAGCCCAAAATATTCATTCACAGGATGAACTGTCACTTTAAGCAACCTAGAAGTCGGAGTACTTTAGGTACCGTGTCAGTTCAAGGACCCTTCGCCCATATCTCAATCTACTGTTCCATCCCTATTAAGTAAAAGCACAGGCCGCTTCGTACTTCCCCACTTCCCCCCCCCTCTACTACAAATACTGTCTGTGCAATGAATTACTGTAATACTATTGTATCGAAACTCAGAACAAGTGTCTTGAGCAAACAGTTAGACCATCAATTTTCCTCGTGCACACACTTTTACAAAAAATAATGAAATGTCTAAATCGCATGCACCACGCGTCAGTTGCATCCGGATTGCGGATACTGTAATGCTGCGTTGCCACGTAATCCTTCCAGTACAGAATTTTCCATGTTCCATTTCGTCCAAAAGTTAACCTACAATGCGTTTCGAATTTTACTTCATATTACTTACTTTGCTTTCTACACTAGGTTCAGCAATATCTGCAGGTAATGTACAGATACGTCATAACACCACTCATTTTAAGCCGGTGTATTTTAAGCAGCCAAGTATTAAGTCTTAGCAGAAATAGATAAATGGTGATGTACTATAAACTGCATAGATTGTACTGATGTCCCGCCGGAATACCCAAATAACGTCCCACTTCAGTTGATCGATTTCGCAAACCCATCCGGCGACGTGGAAGTCGCAGGTATTTGGCAGGCTACGCCAAAGTCCCCACTGGATATCGCCACGCTCGCCAACTGGGCGCATGAACATGACTATCGCCTTCGTCCTGTCGGAGCCGGGGTCAGCTGGTCCCCCGCAGTTGTGAAACCTGGGAGCAATCAGGACTGTAAAACGATTTTGGTGAGCAGCAGCAGTTTGAAAAATGTGGAGCTCATTGTTGATGAAGATAGTGGTGATTTCCGGGCAGTAAAAGCGGAGACAGGTGTCATGATGAACGATCTTCTGGTATTCCTGGAACAAGAAGGGTTAGGATTTGGGTCCATTGCCGCTACTGGTTTCGTCAGCGTAGGGGGCTACCTTGCAACCAGTACTCACGGCACTGGGATTCTAACTTCAACCAACATCCCTCCCCCAGGAAAGTCATTTGGTTCCCTGAGTAACATGGTGCTGGAACTTACAGCTGTGGTCTGGAATTCCACCGCATCCCAGTATCAGCTGAGAACATTTTCAAGATCAGACCCACTCATAGTACCATTACTCACAAGTCTGGGACGCATTTTTATCACGGAGGTTATACTACGGGTGGGTAGAGACGAAACTTTCCGGTGCCGCAGCATCGTAAACATCTCAATGGATACTCTGTTCGCCGATGCGGATGAGAATGAAGTTCCGAAAGATTCTTACTCCTACTTTTTAAATGAAGCAGGAGCGGGTACTATAATCCACTATCCTTACACAAATTCTGCATGGCTTCGTGTATTTAGCCGCGAGAGTACTCAACCGGCAGGGTCGAGAAAGGTTACACAGCCTTATAATTACATCTTTCATGACCGGTTTCCAAAGCCAATTGGAGATTTTTATGCTAGTCTACTAAGAGGAAATTCCTGGCTGACTCCATATATTTCGGTTATATCGATGACAGCTACAACGGCGGGCTTATACACGACAGGAATGACAGATGTTTGGGGATCATCAAGAAATGTATTTCTTTATGTTAGCAATCAAAGTCCGCCTGTGTCCGTAACAAGCTTTCCAGTACTAACTGTGCGTGGGAAACTTCAGAAGGTTCTTCATCAGATTTTCACCATGTTCAACAACAAACTTAACGATTTCAAAAATAGTGGTAAATATCCTGTAAATGCTGCTGTTGAGGTGAGGGTGGGTATGGTGGACAACTCTTCCGATGCACAGATTCAAGGCGCACAACCTCCAGCGTTTTCTGTGAGTAGCCCTATCAAGTCCCGGCCAGATCTGGATACAATGATATGGTTCGATGTCACTACGTTTTCCAGAACATCTTATGTGCCAGAGTTTTTCCACGATTTGGAAGCAGACTTCCGAGCTAGATTCAATGGAAATTATTCACTCCTACGCCCAGACTGGAGTAAGAAATGTTTGTACTCGGATGAAATAAATGCGGATCAGTGGAGTGATGATGCAGGGATCGCACAAATACCAGATGTTTTTGAGGGCTGGAGGGAGGCGGTCAATGTAGTTACTGGCTTTGATCCGTATGAGGTGTTTAAAAATGATATTGTCGGAAATATTTTACCTTAGTTCTGTTGCAGTTGCTACGGTTTGAAATTGTAATGTGAGGTGAGATAAGCAGAGGTAACCAACTTTGTCTTCCATACACTTACTTGTTGAAATCGTGCAAGTGTCAGAGTAAAGAAGTTGATGTCAAATATCGCTTTTCCTAAAAGTTTTAACAGCCACCGGAAGCGTACATCTAATTTCATATTTCAAATTGCATCCGTCCAGACATATAATAATGCACTCCCTAATTTGTTGTACGAACCAAGCTAGGCAAAATGGACATTTTGAATTTACAAAAGCCTCGGTTACAAACCGAGGTACGAGTATCGAACAGCAATATAGATGAAATTTTCATGGACTTCTATGGTACTTGCACCTTGGACTACAAATTCATTTGCAATATGACTTTGCGTTGATTTCAATCCATTCAGAACATATTTTGACTACAGGCAATAGACGCGGACAAGATGAAATTATAAAGTAAAAGATGCTACTTAACATAATCAAAACGGAAAACGTGATTCACATGGCCAAAGCTTCACGAACGCGTTTTAAGCATATAGCCGGCCAAAATTACACTTACAGTTTGTCGAGATTAAATTTAAATAAAAACTTATTGTAATGTGTGCCAAAGGAAAAACAATTGCCACCCCCACCGTATATGACCAGTACTTCAGAATTTTCTTCCTCCATTACACTAACGGTCCAACCAAATGGCAAATATTGTATAGAGGAGCACATGCCCAAAATTCTCACGCTTTGATCTTTCAAGTTGATAAGCGAGACAAAGTGCTCGAGGTCATAAGACGAATTTCCACCATATCCTCCAACAATACACAATGTATTATTGACGATGGCACAAGAATGGCCTATTCGTCGTCCATATACACTTAGTGTGGGTATATTCGTCCATTTGCCATCACCCTCATCTACATCGTAACGAAAGACGGCATCTAGACAAAGAGTGGCTTCATCTTTTAACAGTCCACCCACACAATATGCAAATTTTCCCTTAGGGTCCGCGCACATGGAATGACTGTGTCGAGGGGAAGGTAAGTGATCATCCTTGATTTCACTCCAGCTTCCAACTGAAAACTTGAACCTCCAGCAATCTCCAAACACCTCCTTCAAAGAAACAAGCAATTTTCGGTATTACGTCAAAGAATCAAGCTTACTCAAAAATTTTGTTGTGCTCACCTTATAACCCTTGCCCCCAAAGAGCAACAAGTCATTTCCGACAACAACCATGGAACTCCTCCATCTTCGCTGTGGGCACCCTGATTCCGCAAAACTAAGACTTTTGATAACATGTGGAGCTTTCGCACAAATTTGAACTAAATCACTATCACAAAGTGTGTTCGGGGACAGGCGACCACCGAAAATATAAAATGAATTGCTACGTGGATGAAACACAGCGGAACTGTACAGTCTTTCAAACAATCTTCTGTCATCCTTCACTACTTCTGTCTTGACGTCCGATGAATTAGAAATAGAACTTGGAATAATCACTTTTTCAAGTGTGCTTGACCGTCGGGAATTCTCATGGGATCCACCAAAAACAAAGAGCGTGCTACGATTACAGAGAGCTACGTGAGCGGTAAGCTTTCTTTCAAGCTCATAATACTCCACGCTCAATGATTCTCCTGATATTGTTGTCAATTTGGGGAGCTTGGGTCGTAACAGGTTTGATATCCCTGATTCCGTTTCAAGCATGAGCTTGGAGAACGGCTCGCAGTCACCACAGATTCCAACACGAACAGAGTAATGCAAACAAGTGGCTAACAATGCTTCGAATTCGTCAAATTGTTGCTTCTGTTCAATTTTTGGAAAAGGATAGTCCTCACATCTGGCTAGGTGCAAGAACGCATCCCAGGCGTTGAATACATACTGGGAAGTGAAGCCCTAAAAGAGGGACGGAATACATGTTACAAAGCAATATTGTGCTAGCAGCAAGATTTCAGTGAGCAAAATGTGCAGTTTCTTACCACAGATTCTAACTGCTGCTTCTGCGACACCATATCCGGATGCGAGGGTAGCGACTGTAAAGGAGATCCGTTGGTCTCAAAATGCTTAACCATAACCTTCCCAAATCCATCGCTGCTGTAGCATTGCTCATAAGCTAGCCACACAGATTTCGGCACATTAGCTACGATCCACTTCAGTATTCCTTCACTCCTATTAAATAAAAATTCAACTGTGATATTAAGAAGGTCAGGAGTAAAATTGCTAAGGTAAGGTAGTCGTACTCTTTGGGCTGTAAGTAGTTCACAACACACTCAGAATAAAAGAGTGTGGTTGCATCAAATTTAAAGCCTGCGCTTGCTAAAGCTGTCTTCAGCAACTCTGGACTGCGCAGATCAGCACTGACTAAAGACAATTTTCCATTTTGCATCACGCGAAGGATCTCGTTCTCAGCGATCACTGCCCTTTTCATTTGAATCACACTGTCAAAATCTAATTCGAAAAATCGTATAACTTTCCCCTCGAACTGTGGCAAGATCCTGAAAAACGTTGTATCCATTCCACACCCTAGGGAGACGATCTATAAGGAATAGAACATTTCAATCCCATTTCATACTTACTCCTCATGAGCTTTAAGTGTTAATTACCTGAATAGGTTCCTCAGTGATTTCCAGGATACTTCTCACAAAGTAATCACATACCCGGAAACGAACATAGTAGCCTCTACAGATCAAAGATGTACGACGTGGTACAGGATCCACTTTATTAAAAAATGATAAAAATGGATCTTCCCAGTATCCATTGGCTATGGACGAAAGCTTAGAGTTCGAGCTCCAATCTCCAGTGTACCGTACTTGTACCTGTAAATAGTAAAAGTAACGGGTTGAGTAACATTACTACATTACGATTGGTATACATCACAGAATAACTAAAGGGCTGAACTTACATTCTCTTTAATAGTGTCCGTTCCTGTTCCCCCCGGAACATTCATAATGAAAATTTCTTGCGATCTTAATGTAGTGCCGCGACCAGACAGATTGCCTAGTAGGTAACATGTGCTCGTATAAACGTAAAAATGATGATAAATATCAGCTTATATCAGCCACTGGTTAAATAGGATAGAAATTCGTAACATGCCTGAAATTTCCTCAATACTCTCGGGGAACAGGCAAATAAACGGCGACATATGATGGTAAATTTTACCGGAGTTTAGCTCTAAAATTAGCATCGATAAAATTAATTTGTAACGTCACTGTCACGGTGGGTTATTATTTTAGCTCTCTGTTACCCAAAATTTCCCGCGGAACGGTAATTGGCCCAATAACGAAGGCGCGAAAATTCATACTACACAGATTTGTATTGGAGAACAACAACTTATTTTTCAAATGTTATAAACTTACATTGACCGAAAAAATTAATTATCATTGTAAATTTTGAGAAAAAAATAATGAGCAACAGTGTTTCATCAGTGATGTCTCCCGGTACGGGCATTCCCTCACCTGTGTTAGCTGGATCTCCAACACCAGCCGCAGTCCCATCACCAACCCCTCCCGTTCCATCACCACAGAATCAGTCGAATGGGAATATAGTTAGCCGAATAAGTCATCCAGTTCGTGTAGCAAATCGAAAAGCGACATTCAAAGCGTTCTCTCGAAATGAAAAAATTGCTCGGTTGGCCACACATACAGCGTGCAAGGTACTCGGTTATTATTCAGGATTCGTGTATAAAGTAATTGAAAAACGGGTTTATTGAATTGTTTTATATGGAATTTCTTAGATGGAAGGCTGTCAGTGCGCGGGCTGGAAGAGTCTTGCAACAGGTCGTCATTTTCTGTTTCCTTCAAATAATTCGAACGACAACAATCCCTTCGATAATGTCAGTGAACCTTGTAGGAATTGCTCGCATACATTCGGTGAGGTTCAATTCGATTCAGTATTCCAAAGGTTGGTGTGGTTAGGTCGACTTAACATTTTTGTCATCAATATTGCAGAGAAGCACATCACAGAGCTGGTGAAGCTGACAGATGATGCTATGGATGAGCTGGTTGGTACGCTGGTGGACATAGAAACATTATTCATGATCCTGCAGAGGGACCCTATTGTAGAAGATGCTGAAACGAAGCAGATTTACCACTATTTATTTCGTCTTCTGCGGAAGAGTGTAGCATCATGCAGTTCTCCCCTTCCAGATTTTGTAACTTTAGGGAAACCTCCATATGAGGAACCGTCGATCTCTCGGGCCATAATGGCTTTACTTGCTTTTCGCTATGGTCATTTAAATAGTTTTGAATGGAGTGGTCTTGTCGATCTTGGGAAAATTCTTCTTCATACAATTAACACATGTAAACTTGAGCCACCATCAGTGGTATCACCGCGCCTCGTGCCTAATCAGTTTGAGCTTTACAGACACATGTATACCAGGTAAATTACTGGTTTTCCAGTCTCATAAATTTTACCACTATTGACATTTTTACCTTGATTTTTTTCATTTAGGTGGCTAATCTTGTGCTATGTACCACTACTTTGTGATTCTCTTCCGAAGTACGAGACGGCAACAATTTTCGGTCGGAATTTGTTGCGTGAGATTTTCCCCACCGTCAAGAAGCAGCTGAGTGACAAGTTTGTCTCGGAACAGAGTAAAATTCCGGCGTACAAACGGGAGCTGTACGGAAAACTTCTGCCTGGGTTAGTAAAAAGTTTATTTTTGAAGAGGACGGCATCGAATTTCCCCGGATGCTAGGATATTTCATGATGACCATTGGAACTACCCTTATTTTCCGCAGAATGTAACATTTCAGAGTCTGCTGTCCTTTTTGCTCTAGCTGGGCTAAAAGTTTTTTAGTTGGTCCTCTCGGGATAGCTCAAATCCGATACCATCTTTTCTCTTCTTTACCGATCTTTTATCCAGAAAATATAAATTTGTGCATTTTAACTTCGACATGAATTAGGCAAATCGAAATTTTGCGAAAAATCTTTGTTCTCTACAGCTTATTGGAAAATGTGGAGGGTGCCATACATTCTTCCAGCTGTCCAATCTGGCAGCCAAACTTTAAACCCCAGATACCGACTCATGCTCTTCCAAAATTCGGAGCAAAGACTGGAAGCCATGTATCCGCTACAGGGGCCAGCGTTGGAACTGCTGCTATTTCCAACGAATCAGGAGCTATTATCAAAGAGGAGCCTCCAGATGTTGCTCAAGCCGAGGATATGGATTTGGAGCAGTCTTCTGATCATCCTGTTGGTGCGAAAGTACCTACGCAAATCAAGGATGAAGATCAATATCCTATTGGGAGTGCTGCATACTCTGCTGACGTTGATCTTTCCCCTGATCTCATCAACGAAATTTGTCAAGAGATTGATGTATCAAAGACGAGTGGAGGGACAGGAGTAAGTAGTCAACTTAAATTCAACAAAACCATAATTCTGGTCTCTAATATCCTCTATTGTTAATACTTAGTCCCTGTTTGACGACTCGACTGCTAGAGATGACGCTGCAAAGTCGGAAGAGTTGCGAAAAATTATTTCGTGCCACGTCGTAGGGAATTCTCTTACTCACCCAGTGCCGAAAGAGACTATGTTTTGGTTAATTGGCTTACAAAACGTATTTTCACATCAGCTTCCACGGATGCCTAAAGAATACATCACTCGACTTGTATTTGATCCGTAAGAGCCGTGACTGGGTAATTTTTCAAGTTCATACATTGAAGTTCATAAAATTATCGTTTTCATTTTGCAGGAAGCACAAAACCCTCGCACTTATCAAGGATGGCCGTCCAATAGGCGGTATTTGTTTCCGCATGTTTCCAACTCAGGGATTCACAGAAATTGTCTTCTGTGCTGTCACGTCTAATGAGCAAGTAATGCTGAGTATAGGGGGGAATCGATGATCAACCGGAACAGTGATGTATATGAGAAAATTTGTTATGGTTTTCAGGTTAAGGGTTATGGCACACATTTAATGAATCAGCTGAAGGATTATCACATTAAGCACGGGATACTACATTTTCTCACCTACGCAGATGAATTTGCCATTGGTATATCGTTTTAAATATTTACTTTTAAATATGTGAATGTCTTATCTCAGTTATGTAATACGCATTCTTGATCCTCTAGGGTATTTTAAGAAGCAGGGGTTCAGCATGGATATCACTGTAAATAAGAGCATATACACGGGTTTTATCAAAGAGTACGAAGGAGCAACGTTAATGCATTGCGAACTGAATCCTTCTATTCGTTACACGGAATTCACTACAGTGGTCCGCCTCCAAAAGGAAATTTTAATGCGTCTTGTGCAGAAAAAATATTCACAGTTAAAGGTAGAATTGATTCTTCTATACTCGTTTTAATCTCTCATCGCAAAAAAATCAAAAGCACATTTGACATCTATATTTACATGCTATTTGTGTCTATATTTTGCCTTTGTCCTTACTTTTCAGGCTCTGACAATGCCTGGTTTATCCTTGAAGGATGGAAAACGACTCCAGGAAATTGCTGGACTTCAGGAAGCAGCTAAAATATGTGGTGTCGAAGGTAAGATCGAAATTTTCAAAATATTTCCTATAGTTATTAGTATGAAAGTATATGAATAAGCGGCAAGATTATGTGTTTTGTCTCTGTCCTGTAGCTCCATGCATTAGAAAAGATGATGAGCCCAATCTCACATTAGTCTTCAAAAGTATTTTGAACCAGGTTTGTGCATCCTTCTTCCAATGTTTCTGCATTTATGCCGTAACCATAAAACTGTTAACTCGTAGGTTCGGAATCACAATGCATCTTGGCCTTTTCTCAAACCCGTGGACAAGAATGACGTTCCAGATTACTATGATTATATTCCTTTCCCAATGGGTTAGTCCTGTTTTAACTAAAGAGTCATGTCTGATTTGTCGAGGTGTAAGATTCCAAGATTTTAATTAATATTATTCATATTTTATTTAGATCTGAAAACTATTGGGGAACGTCTGAAGAAAGGGTACTACATTAGCAAGAAACTCTTCATAGCGGACATGACACGCATATTTACCAACTGTCGAACCTACAACAGTGCAGAGACGGAGTATTACAAATGTGCAAATACTCTCGAGAAATTTTTTAACACGAAAATACGGGAGTCCGGACTCGGTGACAGTCTAAAGTGACATTTTCAAGAACTGAGAATGGGAAAAGATGTAGATTTACAGAATTTAATTGATTTAGATAGTTACTAGACAGATGTTACTGTCCTTCCTAGTTTAAAGTTGTCCATTCGTGCTGTTCCCTGGGGCGGACGTTCACATTACCAAAAGAGTTCAAATGTATATTAACTGTGTGCGTGGTATGAGGTTAAACCACTAATGTCAAGCCTTCTTTTTGTACGCCTTAAAATAATGCTATATGATGTCATGGGGTGATGCTCATTTTGAAATTATTGTAATAGTTTATTTAGTAATGATGCGATGGTTAGCATAAGGCAGTTCGCAGGGCAGATATAGGTTGTTGAAATGATGGGTAAGTAGTAACCTTTTTTCTGGAGGGCTACCAAACTTCTTTTATAGCCTGTGTAAATGTTTCAAACGAATGCTTGTGTCTCCTTTTGAGTTTCTTGATTATATGACGGCGACGACTATACATGCTCTAAATCATGTTCCCTCAATGTTATTTTTATCCCACGATTTTTTAAATTTTGAAAAGTTGTCACTACCTGACATGCATTGATAAATCCGTAGATGGGCAACTATAAGCTGTCATGGGTCAAATTGTAATAGGAAACCCAAGTTATTTATGGTATGTAATAGAGACAGTCCCAAAATGGAAATGCCCTACGAGCGTGTCCATGATGACTCAGCAAAACATGCAGTAGTAGGAAAATTGAGTAGAAAAAGAGTATACAACAAGAAACAAAATCAGATTTACATTTTTTAATCAGTGCTGGGACCGCAAACGTATGTTTGACTCCTAATAGCGGCCTGATCATACGATTTAACTATTTGTTCACAATTCGTCTGCAATTAAACTTTCCGCATGCATCGTCGGTACAAAAAAATCCACTGCACTTTTAGTTTTCCGCTCTGTAAAACTCTTTCAGCCGGCCCAGCCTTCAGCAATGAGGATTCCATACAAAATAGCAATACATAATACGTCTTGCTCGGGCGTGGATTACGGTTGTAAGTTTTTTCCCTATAATCAGTTTCACAACACCACCTGAAGGTGTATGTTTAAAGTTTCCATATCCATATGCAATTATCAACTCCTGAAAGTTTATTTGCTAATTTTTAGAAATCCCTTCGCTCAGTTGATATTCACACTTTGCATCATTTAAGTCAGTAATGAAATCATGATTTCATTACTGAAGGTTAGATCTCCTATTTCTACTTTTGTGGTCGATTTCGGCCAGTCCAGCGGTCCAGCCTTCTTATGCACGTGAAGAGCAACTCTGAAGGAAGCGGAAATTTTCCAGAGGGAATATTTTCAACTTCAACTCAGAGTTACTTAAGTAACGTAAGTTTCTTCTTTTCGCCCCATTCGCATCTATCTAATCAAACTACTAGTCTAATAAATCAAATATGCAGCAAACAGCAAAGTTACTCTCTCAAACCTCTCTACTAATTAGTTCTATAAGATGTTCAAATACACGGAATGACACTTTCTACAACGCAATTAGAATCTCTTGCCTCATATACTGTGGACAGGTACGTTTTGACTCGGTGGAGAATATTGAGTAAATGAGAATGTATGTATCGTAGTTCTTTTGTGTAAATACCTTTATCAGTCAATTAATGGTGAAGCGATCTGATCAGAAAGATCAGTCAAGCTCTCTCTTCCACAGCGCTGCTCTACCTTGAAGTTACGCTTTTGTTCATCATCGTGAACGCTGCTCGTACAGCCCAAACCGCACTGCTCACATGTCATCACCGATTTTCCTCGGACAAAAACGATGATCATGATCCACTCATGAGCCCTTTGTTTACCAGATCTCACGTATTATGTGGGGAAAAAATGACCAAATATTTTAGTGAAACTGAGATTTTGACCACCCTATCTAGCAGTGTGGTTTCTCGAAGTTGTGTACTTTTACACTAGCTATTAGCTCATTATGATCATATACGGAACAACACTTGACTGATATTGATTTCACGTCTCGCCGCTATCAAAACAAGGCCAGTCCTTTAGTCACGTAAAGTGTGTGTATTCCGCCCGGCTCAAAGGGCGGTTCCTGTGGAATTACTGTTCTTGCAATAATCATGATAAGAGCTGAAACAATGGTCATAGCTTCCCCAATGCAAACGTCTAGGTCAGCCATGCAGCTTTCGAGAAACATACATTTGTATTACTATGCTATGGTTAATTGACAATGCTGTGAATATAATAGTTTGGGAAAACACCATAGATATGAGTGGTTGCTACAGGATACTTGTAAGCAGAGGAATCACGGCTCGCCCTGAATAGGACAGCCCTTTTAGGTTCTGTCGCCTTCATAGCCATTGCCATCCATTCTCGTCATGTTCTGCCATACTCTAATTATGTTAAATTCAGTCAGCACCACCGACACCAAGTTGAACCACTCTGTTGAGGGGAATGGAGAATTCCAATGCTTTGGCTACGACGCATGGGATTTTGATTGCGCACTTGGCTTTGAGTAAAAGGACCACATTATATACTCTAGTGAAAATAATAATTGCCTCAGGAGATCCCTACTCTGTGTGCGAGGGTTGAAGTAAGGCTGTGGTGGCACCATTGAAACTCCCATGCTGCCTCACACACGTTTAATAACATAGGAGGCAGGAAGAGGCAGCGTACTGCCTCCTGCCTCTCTGCT
>WJFA01002292.1:0-16593 GCA_009870155.1 Pseudobourletiella spinata | reverse complement strand
TTGGTATGAGTTGCCATTTCCAAACATTGACATGACGATCCCGAGTCAAGAAATTTTTTGGTACCGTATGATAACATGGGAGTTGGTCAAAGTGCGGGGCTGGCATGGAAAAGAAGTAAATCTATCTGTAGAAATGAATCGGTCTTAGGCCGGAGCGATGTAGAAATCATATTTATTCCATTTTAAAGATTAATATTTCATGTTTTGTTCGTTTATTGGGGATCTTGAGATTACAACGTTATTTCTCCTGTTTCCGGTAATGGTTGATGAGTTATGATAAGTTAATGTTAATTTCATTTTCACAAGTACTTTCAAGTTCGATTCACATCGTTGAGTTTATCGTCGAGAACTAATTGCGTTTAGGATTTTTAGATGGCCTTTTTTGACTTGCTTCTAGCAGCTTGATCTGATTTGTTAATGTTATACAGAAACAATAATTTTAATAGTTAAGGAAAGCATTTTGAAATTATGCACAACGATTTAGTTTGTACACTGCGTTGTATTCCGGAGAAAATCAATGTGCTTTACGGTTTTCATACATATGGGCATTAATCATTTGGAACTGTAGCTAACATAATATTTTAGCTGTGTATAAGACCTATGTGCTTCACTGCAAACGGTAAAAAAGTCACAATATATTACTATTACATGTTGACTTACTCCTTATCATATTCTCTGATACCAGGTGTAGCCCACTTTAGTATATTGTGGGACTCCCGTCGTAATTTTCCGCCCTAGCCCATCATAAAATAGCCACTTATCCTCGAAGAGAAAAATCGTGACAAAATGGCTGCGGTGGGATTGGTACAGTGTCATGGCAATCATTTTGTATTCCACGCCCAGAATGGTAATTCGGACTGGTACTTCATGGTGTCTAACATCCCGTAGACTATCGAGGATAACAAAGGGATCCGGCTGGTTGATGCGAAGAAACTTTCGTCTCATTGTTTCAAAACAAGTTGGACAGCGATATCCAAGTGCAGTTTCGCAGTTGTTTAAAAATCGAAGTGTTTCTTGAATAGTTCGTCCCTCGAACTTTTCCAACGGGCAACTTCGACGGTATTGCTCTCCGTGGGTTTCACATATTAGGACCTGTTCCAGTTCGCTAATGAATGATTGCATTGGTCTTATGCCCATCTCAGCTTCTGTTCCCCACATATTATTAACTGCGGGTTCCTTTTCAAGCTCTTTGTTGACTAAGGTTTCCAACCATATCTTTCGAGCTAGGTTTACTTTTCCAGCCTTGCACTGCCGAATGCATTCCACCACAGTTTCTTTTTCTTTCACATCGTTCAAATCTAGGAAATTTCGAGCTTGAAGGTTTTGAGAGTACAAGAACGTCAGAATCATAAGAGTGTTATCCCAGGGACAAGAATTCGTGAACTTGTAACCACATTTATCCTTAGAATTCTCACCCCAATGTATGAAAGGTAAGTCTTTGAATAACTGTGTCGCAAAATTTTGCTGCGCAACTGGATCGCAGCGACGTCGCCAAACTTCTTTCGTATCTGCTGGGTCAGTTTTAATCACACTGGTATTATGACTCCAACACGGCTTCGGTGACGCTTGAGTTTGGAGATAATGTCTAGGAGTTGTAAACAACTTGCGCCGAGGAAACGTCGGAACCTTTTTGGAGCAAAGGGCTTGAGTTTTCTTTACAACTGGCGTTCTTTTTGGAATAATCTTATTTCCAAATGCAAGTGCAATTCCTGCTTCAAATGTATTGCATCTACCTGCGTTTAAGGCAAACTCTTTTTATGGGTATTTTATTATAATATATAAAATAAGACATTCTGCGAAAAGGGTCCCACCTGCAATCATTTTCTTGGATGCGCGTATGTATCTCGGCAACTTAAGGCGCCCATCTTTGCATTGCTCCGACTTTTTTATGACGTCATTCCATTTTTCAACTGGTTGTTGGTGATCCCAGGAGTGGAGGTCCCCACGAATGTCAAACATAACGTGCGTTATAATGGGAGTATAAGGTAGAATTCGCTGGAGCAAGTACTTTGCGAAGCCATCGCTAAAGAACTGATTCTGCTGAGTTTCTTCGCCACTAATTCTATTTAGTTTATTTTGTAATTCGGTGAAGTAGACGCCGAAATATGTACTCGCTGCTACGGTTGATTCTCCCTCCAGTTCATTTAATGAAACTGCATCAAAGTCAAATCCTGGAACCACAAATGTCCGTAGATTAATCATCAAAATCAAAAGCACATTAGTGCAAACTGACACAATAACTTAATACCAGGTTTTTCGTTCCAAAATATCTCTGCTGCAGTATGCTTGGCCTCCATCACCTCTTCCGTAGCAGATGCTGAGCCCGAAAGGATTAAGGCTTTGGTGATATAAAACTCAACTTCTGCCATTGTTCTGGCTTGAGCATACCTTCGCAGCAGTGTCATTAGGGTAGAAATAGCTTCAGGTGTTTTTGAGTACACTTTTTTAAGCCGCCGGCTAAATGTTTGAATCATATGCGTGCGGCATACGTGCATGTTAGTTTTTGCTGGACTTTGACGTAAGGCGAGCTCGTTCCAGCATCGGTTGATGTACCCAATTACACCTAAGCCTGGCCATTCCACATCCACCACAGCAGATATCATGGCCAGTGAAAAATCCATCTCCCATCTGTTTGCCAACGGAAATCTTCGTGGAATATTCAGTACTTCACAAAATCTGTGCAAAAATGAGTTGGATATGAAAAAACATCCCTTTTTATATTAAAAAACTCAAGATTGTATCTCAACATCATCAAATATGCTCATATAACTGATACAAGCCTAGAAACGTTTAATCATACATACAATTAGTGCTTATTAGTCATTTAAATGTTTCTAAGTACCTTTTCCGGAAAAGACGTAAGCCATTGCCTATAGATTCAGATGTATGATCCGTAGTAATAAATTCCGCGAGAGCGATTGACGTAAATCCTTTCTGAGGATTGGCAATTACAACTGCGTACAGATAAGCCTTTCCCGATATTTCAAGGGGAAGCTGACTAAGAACGCTTCCAGTTGCGTCTACATGCAATACTATGTGGCTACCATGGGATCTCAATTTTTCCAGGAGTCGCATTTGCCGTTCTGTGAAAAATGTTACGCAGAAAGGAAGTACTGAAAAGGCTTGAATAAAATCGTCTTGTTCTTTCATTCCCTTCAGAATGGTTTTTGTAACATCCACAAGCTGGTCAACATCCAAATCTTCCGACTTCTGAGCCTAAAATAAAAGCAACATCAAGATTGTTATGACGAATTCCGTTATTTCCATGATTATGCATATTCAACGCCCGTCAACGCACGACTTGACACAAAATGTCAGAATACAGAGCATGGACCTGAGTCAATTGTTGGAAGGGAACTAAAAGTTTGGCCCAGAAGTATTTTAAAATTGTTTGAAGATTAAAACGGTATATTTGGTATAATATTGGTTTCAAAATTAGCATGGCAAAAGTATCAATGACATTTTGAGCATTGGACTCTACTAAGGTGTTTCGCGAATGAGCTATCTTGAATAAAAATAATCAATTTCAGCTTTAAGGGTCAAGAAAAGTGTAACTGGGGGTTTAAAATAAATCGGACCACAATTTTTGTGCGTGATTGGGCTAGATTATGAATATGAGTTTTACCATATTTAAATGTATAAAACTTAGCATAAAAGATTACTTCGCTCAATTTGATAGACTTTTCACAACATTAACTGTTACAGCTATTCAACATTATAGTGCTATAAATTACTCATTTAACACCATTTGAGGCGTGTTTGAACTTAATCACGGTTTTGTGCTAATCATGTAATTTTAAGCTATTCGTAAGTTACAGTTGTAGTCCTCTGTAATCTGACTCCGTGATGGCAAAAATTTGAATGGAAAAAAACGATTGTCAGACTCCAAACATTTGCATACTTGGCATTTGATGTCCCTAAGTTTAGATCCACTGACAATGCTGGAATGATTTCCAGCTCGGACTGCATCCATGTTGGCTTTCATGTTAATTTCCGTGCTAACGGCTGCAGCTTTCCTGTGCAACAGTTTCTGCCTCAGATCCTCACGATTTTCGTTTTTTATACGGTTGCTGTATATGTCTCCCTCATAGTGACAAAAAGTTCCAATGCACCTGTATATTATAAATAATTGCGTATGATTCATTTTGTTTACGATTGAAAAATCTAAATTAGAATTTTGTCTTACGTTACGTCGAATCGTACTTTACAAGCCTCCGGTATCGCAAAAGCTTTTAGCATGACAGGTCTAAAGCAGTCCTCATGAGAGCAATAACCATATGCGACAAAAATGCAGTTCATTTGGCCCGTCAGAATGCGATATCGTTTGAAGTTGAACACACAATATGGGTTGTGCTGCTTCATGTGATCTCGCACGCGATCAGTCCATACTTTATTCAGTTGCAACCCCGTTCTGTTCGATTTAGTCTTTGGCTTTTCTTCGAGCAAAGACCTCCAAGTGTCTGCCTGCCACTCAAAGCTGAACTCAGATGGAGGTATTGTGCTTGTTTGTACCTTTTAAAAGTCAACAACATTATTAGATCAACCTGCAGTTTGCAAGTAGTTGCGGATAAACAAGCGGCTCCATCTAAGTGTAAAGAGGTTGAGATCTGACTCCAATCTTCCCGGTACATGAAATTTGATTTTGTTGTTGTGGGAGTTGATGTGCAATTACCTTCCTTAATGACACTGCAGGCAGTACACAGCTGTCCGAAGAATTGGTGCGCCTTGTGATGGACACTGGGTGTGATCTCGTTGGTGACGTTTCTGTTTTGTTTACAAATTTTCCGACCAATTCCTTAGTGTTGAATGTAGGCGATTCTGTGAATTTCGAACAATGGTTACAACGTGAACTTTTATAGATCGGTTCTATTTTTAGTGGCATATAATTAATAATTACCTGCATTGTCGCATTTTGTATGAGATGCGATAGCAGTAATTTGGGAACCAATAGTGCTTTCACAATTGATTGCCTCTAATGAGCTTGTAACCATTTCTGAGGGTTAATTCAAATACGGTTAGAAATTAGTCTAATAATTTCAATAAATTTAATAAATTTTTCTAATGCCAATCTCAAATTTTTCTGCTGAATATTTAGTCGACCTTTCTCTTCAACTGCCAAGGGAGGAGGTGTGAATTTGGTACCCTCGATGCTTCTTGGAAAGCCTACAGGATAATTAAAATCATCGTGTTTGATGCTTGTATCGGGCAGGTCTTCCTTGTTTGTATACGTAGCAACTGTCATATAGGGTTTTTTAAAAAAATAAATATTAGCACGTTTCCATTTAACACATTTTACACTGAATAAGCCGGGGTTGCTTTTCATACGTTCCAAACTTCGACGAAGTGTTGGAGTTCGAACAGAACTCGGATAGCTGGGTTGCACAGCCTCATCGCAAATTGGACTTGTCATGAGTTTGGGAGATGGAATGTAATTTGAGGTTGCAAACCCAACAGGACTTTCTGTTGTGGTAGAAGTTAGTGAAACTGGGAAACAAGCTTTTTGCATTCTATTAGATTCAAGAGATTTAACAAAATGCTGTGAAATTTAAAATTCTGTACCTGTGAGAGATTCCAACAGAACTGAAGGTATTTGAAGCTTACTATTATCTAAGCACGTTGGACAACGAAACTGAGGCAGTTTCCTCAAAGCAGCTTTATCCATTCTAATGCAATCACAGTGGTACCAATCCTCACAGCCACGGCAGTATACCATAGTAGCGTCACCCCCTGTGAATCTCGTTCGGCAAATGCAATACCTTGTAGGAGATATTGGAGTGCTGCAACGAATAGGGCTCAGATTTTGGTGGCGCCGTGGACCCACAAGTCTTCTGAAATGACTCTATAATACTGATTTGATAAGTTGGAGTTCTAATAAAATAACAAAAACTGTGGAAGAATTTTTACTTGAAGTTTTCGACTATTCCTTTGGAACATCAATTTTAGCTTCATCCGGTGATCTGTAGTTGGATACTTTATGCCAATGTTAAGGGCTAACTTATGCCATTTACCACGGCCACAGTATGACTCCGTTATCCAAGAGTCATAACTGTCGCAAATATCACACATAATCTGCGCAATATTTTCCACTGGGGTGGTGATCAAAGCCCTCAAACCTTTACGGGGCATCCTTCTAGTAACTAAATCAAATTTACATTTTACAAAAATAATCATGGACAAGTGCATAAGCGGATGCAAGCGCCAGCTACGTGCAAAAGATGTGCTTCAGAAAGAAATTCCCGTCATGCACATGCTATAACGAAACCATAACGCCCTCTACAAATATACCTCACATGGCCTAAATAACTTATCAACAAAGATATGTGATTTAAACATGAGTTTATCAACGAGTCGCAGTTTAAATGATACTGTGCACAAAATGGTCTTCGTAGTCCAGACCGCCACCGACGGAGCTGGAATTAGGTAAAGAATTAGGTACAACATTATTAGTAATTATTAACGTTACGATGTCTGTATTAGCATCACCGAAAAAAGGCAGCAACTTTCATTAACACGGGCTTTAACTGAAATTGTGCTGCTCGTTTAGTTTGTCCGGAATCTATTGAGCCATTTTAATTTTTTTTCCAGCTTCTTTTGGGCAACATGCTTCTTTTTATCCATTTGCTGATTCCTCTGCTGTTCTTTTTTCTCCCTCCGCTGTTGATTTCTTTTCATCTGAAGGACGCCTTACACTTGTTTCTACCGGCTAAACGTTGTCTTTGCATTTTTTCCTGCTTCTTCTCAGTCGCTGAATCCAAAATAGCAGTCGGTGGTACAGGTACCTCGGGCATGATGATTTTCGGCTAAGAGATAATAAAAGCAACTTCATTACATCATTATCATGGTACTGGCCCATATTAGACTCATTGTAATAATGATTTGTGACAGCATTTATTTCAAACTTACAATGACATAATTTGGGCGCAGATAATTAAAGGACGGCACAGTAACCCCTGGGGCAATAACTATATCTTCCTCAACCAACGTAGAAACGAGATTTTCTGGAACATTAACCGGGACAAACTTGATATCTACCTAAAATGAGAAAAACACTGTTCACCCGGTGTGATTACACAAGTCAGTTATTTGTGAGAACAATTTAAACAAGGCCTAATCTCCTACTGTGGAAAAGCTCACAAAGTTTTAATTACAGTGGAGGCAATTGATGGAGTGCATATGCACCTGAAATGCCCGGAAGAAGTTCAGGTATGCATGAGAAACAAGACTCCCAAATGTGGACCACTCAGGGACCTAAGTGAGAGGCTGATCGTGCTAACTTCACATGTCCCAGCTGTTCATTTCCAGCAATTTCGAAGAATATCATCAACTAACAAGGGTCACTTTTCACATGCCAACTAAGCAAAGAATTGACACCCTATAGAATGTAGAGCTTTTCCATTATGATTAACACTGGCAAAGTGGTGGATGCGACAACTCAAGTTTGAACCCGCTACAGCGTCACCAAGTTTTGGTCATGTCAATGGATGCAAGGAGGGGGTACATGCTCACTTTGATTTTCCATGTTAAATCCCATAAGGATTTCAAGTTTTCCAGAAATCTATGGACCAGCCATAGATTCCATGGTGTGTCGATTCTGCGCATCGGTGGCATGTGAAAAGTGACCCTTGTAAGTAACAATCTGCTATCAGCGACGGATTTATGCGGAGGCCGAGGAGGACTGCAGGCCCGCTTGGGCGAAAAGTTAATTGTTTTCTAAATTCTTACACTTAGAATCGGCCTGTTACCTAGGATGCGATTCTGGTACCCTGGCGCCAGTTTGTCACAAGTGGTACTAATCTATAACTAGTGACGCCATTATGTTACCGATGGAACTAGTTTGCTACCAATAGTACCTGACAGTTGCCACTAGTGCCTGCAATTTATCATTGGCACCATTCTTTAACCACTACTAATGGTCCGTTATACCCGGTGACAGCTTTGTACCAACAGAACCAATACTACCTGACTGTTACCTTTGGTACCTACTACTTTGAACTGGTTATAGACTATTAAGACCTGTTAAAAACTGATTGCCACTGGTACATGTTTATCACCACTGGTATCACTCTGTAACTAATGGTACCACTCTATAATCACTGGTACCGGACTTAAACCACTGGTACCCATCAGTAACTACTAGTACCATTCGTTAACCAGTAGTACCGGTCCCCTTTCAATGATATCAATTATGTTGTACCAGTGTGCTAGTACTGGTACCGGACTTTTACTACTGGTACAGGACCTTTACCACTGGTACTTGACTGTTACCACTTATATCCGACTTTTATCACTGGTGGCGGACTTTTACCAGTGGTACATTACTTTAATCACTGGTGCCTGACCGCTAGTACTGGTACCAAACTTTTACTAATAATAACTGACTATTACCACTGCCACTCGACTTCTAGTACTGGTACCCACTTTTAGCACTGGTTCCTGACTGCTAGTACTGGTACAGGACCTTTACCACTGGTACTTGACTGCTACTACTAATACTGGTACCTGACTTTTATGACTGGTGCCTTACTGATAGTGCTGGTACCTCACATTTGACACTGGTATCTGACTTTTACTTATGGTACTTGATGATTTGCTCTGGTATCTGGCTGGTAACTGCGTTACCTAATTGTTACCGCTGGTACCTGACCGTAACCAGTGCAGTGATGGCTGCCTGGTTCCACCAGTCAGAGTCTATTACCAATGGTACCCTCCTGTTTTCAAAAAAATTTCAAAAAGATACGTTAAGCTTCTGATAAGTTTACTGCACTAGTAGTAACAGACGTGGTAACAAGTTCGTACCATGAAAAACAAGCTGGCTAGGTTACAGACTGGTACCAGCGATAATAAAATAGTACGGTTGGATAAATGGTTTTAAAATTGATCGCAGGGGTGCTTTTAGTATGAGTCGTACCTTTACTGCACCTCTGAGCTCGCGTGAGAAAATCGTGTTTTTTGAAATTTTGCAAAGGGTGACCCTAATATTATTTGGAATGCTATTCAATTGCGACCGTGAAGCAATACCCTTATGTTATGCATAGAAGCTAAAAGGTTATACGACGATTGGAAGGAGGGTTAATGTGGAAATTTTCTGTAAACACCCTCTCCGTTTGTTCCTTAGTGGTCCAGAATTTGAGTTCGGGTAGTTTCGGGCAAAACTTAATTCCGGAACTTAGAATTCGATAAGGATAATATATTGGGTGGAGCTCGAAAACAGAATCCCCTGAAGCCCAAGCTTGTGATTCACAATAACCATTCTGTTTGTATAATTTGGAAATATTTTGGGACATATCGCCATCATTCAGACCAGTCGTATGGTCACATTGTTTGTAAAAATTTGAAACTAAAAATCCCATTTTGGTCACAACCTCGTAAGGTAGCGTATAGATATAACTTCCACCATTTCTATAATGCCGAAATTCTGAAATAATTCCGTTTTATTTGAAAGCTGTACTATCTCATACATTTTGCGTTTGCCCCTTTTCAATTCACAAAGTTCCACCAAAGCTGCCTATATATTCAAATATGCATGGGCCCGCGGGCCCCCGCGGGCAGGCCCGTTGACGTTGCTTGGAAGAGCGGGTGGGTTTGGGCCCCCGTCAAAATATTTTACATGCATCGGGCGGGCTACGGAGCCCAAGAATATTTTTTCGCAAACGCGGGCTGGGCGGGCTTTTGAATTTGCTCGCGGGGCACACCCCTGCTACATACCATCTGGTATTGTGAATGTATTTATGCTGACTGCAACAGTTACTGTATGCAGTACATGGGGTATTCCACCTGCGAGTGCCTAAGCAGCTGCGCAGTGCCCTGTACTTGTATGCACCAGGTTCTGAGAACTCCGGTTTCGCATCGAAATTATGTCGATGCTTGTTCTTACATCGATGTGAAATCTTATATCTAAGCGCATTCATTGCCATCACATTTGCTCCGAAAAAGCACCAGTGATAGTTTTAAGCCTCAGTCATACTCAGATCAAGCAAGCACAAAAATATCGTTGAAATGACGTGGCGTCATGAAATTCCAGCGTGTAACGCCGAACAACTGATAAGCTTAATAGAATATATCCTTCATGAAAGATGAGAGGTTCAGAAACAGGTATGGAGGCGTATTATTTTTAAAATACTGACGAAATCACACCGGAAATTACGCCACGCTATTTCAACGAGATTTTGAAGGTGGACTTACTGTGTGGTGAATATTTTTTGGGATGGCCGCTTCCATTTTTCTCCGCTCTGACTTTCTCCTTACCAAGGTTCTCGCAATATTTTTCCTTCAAAAATGAGTGCAGCCCTCGCCAAGATGTAGTAAGCTTTAATTTAGAAAGAAAATATATATTATTTTAGATATAAGCATACAATAAAGACAATCTCTGCCACACACTGTTCACATCAGTTGAAGTCGCATTTTCTAGGTAACCATCATCAGCAGTCAACCTGAAATAGACACTTCATCACCATTAGCACCATTAGAATTTCAATTCAATGCTCACCAACCCTACCATGTCCCTCTTATGCTCTTTCTCTCATTCTCTCATTTGACAAGAAAAAAGGCAAATGATACAAAATGCACATGCACATGCATAGATATAGAAAACTTCCTTAACCCAAGCAGAAGCAGCGAAAATCAATCAAAATGTTTTCCCCCAACCACTTACGGTCCTGTAGATCACTACCAATTATCACCAGCCAGAATTATTAATTAACCAAAAAATAAAGGAAATAACTATTTCAGTTCCGAGAAAATTACAGTAATAAAAGATGAAGCCAACTACCCCAGCTTTTAAAAAAGCTATTGTTTAAAAAGGAAAATATTCAAACTGAAGGAAAAGAGGCAGAAAAAAATTTCTATACAGCTCCAAGATACGAAATACACGACCAGCCAGTTCAGCGTCTGCTCTGAATCGTGAAACGCAATTATCACTAGTTCAAAGCTTCGGAATAAACAGAAAAGCCCTACGGCTACAACGCAGAGGTGTGCATCTGCAAAGCTATCAGGACCTGCACGGCTCCAGAATTGCTGCGTACTCGTCTAAAATTTACTCACACTTACATATTGTTGACCCGTAATGCGATAAGAACTTAAGGTTTTACGCGACATGACTGGTATTATTAAAGTTAGTGTCTCCACAAATCAACTCGATTGATTTTGATTTTGCTTAAATCTAACCATATTGTGCGGGAAATTCTAATTTGAAAATCAGGTGTAGGTAAACAACAGCTAGTTTTTGAAGTCCTTATCAAATTAAAATTATTTCCTCGGTTATGGAATTGTATATTAAAAATGGCTTAGTTAAAAGTTTGAAATATTGAGGTAAGCAGAATGTCACAAATCTCAATATTTTTGACAAAACTCCACTTTTTCGTTAAAATGGAGAGCCAAAATTTGAATATGCGTCCCGATTGATGCTCCCACATCGTAAAAGTCAATTTTTGACTCGTTTTTTAAAAGTTCGAAAAAGTGAATTTTCTGAAAGACACCAAAGGGGGACCCTCTGGTTGGTCAAAATCCTTATGGGAAATCCCATATTAAATTTCCCAGAATCGATTTTGGTGAAATTTCGATTTCGAATATTTTCCAAAAAAGGCATACGTTGGGCGAAAGGCTTTATGTTTGGTACATTCTACATGCCCTGTAAACCCCGAGTCGCTTCGACTTGTACACCTACCTTCACCTCCTATTTAGTTCATAGAAATGCTTGGACGGATGGATTCGACGTGATTGCGTTATTGCAAACAAGGAATTTATTTTTTATTTCAACTATCATTCAAGATTTGAATTATTTTTCCTTCACAAGAATAAAATGAACTTTAATTCCGTCGAAAAACCTTGATTTCTGCTAAAAAATTTGGATTTCGTGCTGTAATAAAAATCTGCAATCCATCCAGCCAGGCGATTTTCTGCTAGTTCTCATTGATTGATGTATTTGAAACCCTACGAGGTCGAAAATGATGTCCGACTGGCTCACTATTAACCAGCGTAGCTGAATGTGCGCCTGGGTCGCACGTTTAAGGGAGGGCCAGGTGGCCTGCTTTAGCTTGCTGCATGTGCTCACCTCTTCTACAACGAATAAGATGAGGGGTTCTGGCGCATGTCTACATTGGCCGTATTACCGATGCCATCGTAACAAGCGAGTAGGGATAAGGCTGTTAGATTCTAAAACATGCCCCTGTAATCGAGCGGTGAAAGGGCGGACCAGGACGCCATTTATTAACGTAACGAAATATTTGTGATACATACCAGAGAACAGGCCCAACTGCCTTCTTTGAGCCCAAGCCCGCCCGTTATTTTAGAAAACCTTTTAGAAGCCAACACAAACAAAGCCCAACTAATTTAGAAAGCCTGCCCAAGCCAGCCAGTACTAACCAATGCTCGCTCTATCATACTCATCTACTATCATATCGTTTTGCTGAAGGAATAAACACTTTTCAAACACAATTTATTCCTAAATGTGAATGGAGGATTTATACTTGGGTATAAATTTAAAACCACTACTTACATTGCTTGGAAAATTTAGTTTCCCTAAAAACTTCACAATTACAATTAAAATCGTGTTTAATTAATAATTATGAATTACTTGTATTTTCGAGAATTAGCAACTACTATTAGCTGTTAGTTTCAAGTTACGTGAATTGATACTTTCAATTACCAGTAATGTAATGTCATTTTTCTCACGATTGAGTGAAAGTTTTCACCATAATTCTTGCTTCTGATCAATAATTTAAAAAAATACGAAGAAAGTTGTGCACAATTTCTACACAAAATCACTTCGTGATATGCCGAATCAATACGATTGACTTCAACAAAGCATTTGACCCATAGCATTGGTATTTGATTGTTGAACATTGCATTCTTAATCAATATGAGCATCCAAATGACATTTGAATGCCAAAACTGGAATTCATTGTGGTGCTACAAATCCTAAAACATGAATTTTTTTAATGAAGCAGGATTGTAATGAGCGGAGACTAGTTTGAGTTTGCGTAACATTGATGGTACAAAATTTAAGAAATCAGTGTAAAAAGTTCGTACTTTTCGATGTCGTAAGGTAATTGGTGATCGTGAATATTGATTTAGTTAAAAATTAGTTCATTTTCTTGCAACTACCAATTACCGATTACAATTCGCATAGCTAGAAGTTGTTAATTAACCATTATTATTACCTACAGCTGATTCCTGAGGCTGCAATAACAAACTACAATTCGCTAATATTAGTTGAAAATTACCGATTGGTAATTGTGGCACCACTGTGTAACCAGTGGGGCAATTGCGCCACTGCACTGGTGTAAAAATTCATCGCACTAATTACTCGCATAAAATTTCAAGAACTTTTTGCTTGTTTCAAGCTAACTTTATCCGCTTTTAACCTCGTTCGCTGACTGACTGGGCCAAACTGGGCACCCTATGCGTATCATACTTTTACAAGTCCGCCCAAGACGTAAGGGGTTGCTGCCTATGCGAGCTCACGTAATTTTCGCGCGGTGACGAAGCCCGCAAAAAGCCCATTTGATTTGGGACGTGCCCATGTTGGGCTGGCCCGTTGGGGCCCTGCTCTGCTGTGATACATACCTTTTATACATATTAGGCTGACGTTGTATTTCATAGTGTACTTAACATATGACACAGTCTGCAACAGCAAATAATGGTATATGGGGGACCAAATTTCAAAAATCAAGGAAAATGGGGTCTTCCAGATGTAGAAGTAAAAAATTTGCGCTTTTACGAAAATGAGAATACGAAACATGCATGTTTCTACTTTTAGGTGTACCATTCTTTTGGGAGGTCGAGTTGCCGCAAATCACCTCAAATGATTTGGATTTGTATGAAATCCAAATCAAATGAAGGGGAAAAATAAGATTTGTAAACCAAATCGAAACCCAATAACTCATATCTTAAGATTTTTACGAAAATAAATCATGCGTTTCATATAAAGGGAAGGAGGCACAGAACATCACAGCAGAAGTACATGTGTGGATGACATAGTTTTGACATCTTACAAGTGGAGGTATCCACACATCCTAGCACAAATTTGACAATATGCGGGTTAAAGAGGTCATCTGGGGTGATGTTCGTGAGAGTGGGTATGCTCGTTTTGCCACGACTTGGATAGATTATATTTCACCCGACGCACGCCGGCCTATCGTTTCGGTTGAATTACAGTTAATTCGAGACGTTTTGGATGAATTACCAGTAATGCGTAACGGCTCAGACGATTAGCCTGTAATCCGACACGTTTCGTAAAAATTACGGGTAATCCAACCCATTTTGAACAAATTTCCCTATTACGACGCGTTTCGGACAAATTTTCACAATCCGACACGTTTCGGATGATTTACAGGTAATCCGACAAGTTGTGGATGAATTACCACGACTGAAAAGTTTCGGATGAATTACTAGTGTATAAAGCTGCCAGACGTACTTGTTTTTCGAGGACAGTACTTGTTTTCGGGGTGCCCGTACTCGACAAAGACGAGGCAAATTTTTTCAAGGACAAGTACTTGTTTTCAGGATTTGTCCTTGTTTTCCAAGTCATCTTTTCTGGAACCCCCTCCTCCCTCTCTTTTCGACGTCATCAAAACTTTGCCCGGGATTTTCAAAATTTTCGGAGGCCTTCGGCCTCCACGGAAATCTATGATAAATTTTGGCTACCGAAGTATTGCAACGTCATTTTGAGCCGACCCCCTCCCTCTCTTATGTTAGTCATCCGTCATCCTGTCGAGACCCCCTCCCTCCGTATAAGTGATGACGTAATATGTGAACATCCCATAAGAGTATTTTTACATTTTTGAACGGCTACCATCAGAATTGAGCGCTAAATGGCGGGTTCCATATTATGAAGCCACCTGCATGAACGGTTGGCGTCGAATTCATGCGTTACATTCTGGCTTCCCCCCATCTGAGTGCCACTTCAGGAATTCATTTGCGCTTCCCAATGTAGACTAAAGGAGTTTCTTTGAAGTGGGCGTTGCATCGAGGGATATAATTGCGCTTGCATCCTCTACTTTTAAAATCGAATCTAATTATCGTGATCGTGATGCCTTAGCGGCAATCTGTTCTATTTGTGAAATTTTACATGACGCTTGACTACGCTTTTAGGAACTAGGAAGGGTTTCCTCACCAAAGCTCTCCTTATTTGAATTTCATGCAGCATAAGGGCCTCTTATCGAATAGCTAACATTCCGCGTTGAGGTTCAGATGTCGGTAAATTTTGGTAGGAAATACGAAATATTTTAAGATCCTTCGGCATAAAGAGGGTAACTCACACGCCACGTTGGACGATTAGAAGCAATTTCGCTTAATCAATAGAGAATTAGGTTTTCAAGTGCAACTCTTCAGGTTTTTGTTAAATGTTCCAAATCTTTCTCGAAATTTAAAGATACTATTCGTACCTCCCACACCAATGCGAATGGTGAATAACATAGGGCGCTTTGACCAATTTGAATGATGTTCGTGTTATTTTGAGTTTCTGTAATACTTTTTGATTTTTTATAATATAATTGAGTTGTCATCATGGAAGATCATTCATAAACCGGAAAAGATGTTCTAGATAATTTAATTCTCTATCTTCGGCCGACGTTTTCGGGGGTTATGCACTGTATGGTGAAGGGTAGGCCCTTAGAATATTTCGTACTTCCCGCCTCGGCCAGAAAGGACTGAAACCTGAATCATAACGCGGAATGTTGACTACTTAGGTAGGTTTCGTTAGGAGGATCGTATGCGTGACATTCGCAAATGGAGAAACAGGTCAAGATGAATGATGGATCAGATTTACTCTTCAATTAAATATTGAACTCGTCTAAATTAAAAGAAGCTAAAAACGCAAAATCATCAGGTGTATTACTTCCAAGCATAGGTATTTATATACCAGAAAATACGGTGTGTCCTTGTTTTCGGCTTTCAGAATCTGGTAATTTACTAGTGCACGGATATGTTTTGGATGAATTGTGTGGTAATTCGACACGGATCGTACCAATTATCGGCAATCCGACACGTTTTGGATGATAAACCGATACTTCGGCGTGAGTCGGCTGAATAAACGTTACCCGGCCATTATTCCGAAGTATTACTCGTGGGTAATTACAGACTCCAATTCTTTCGTCTTTCATTTGAACTGTGACTTAAGATTTCATTTTGCTCAAATTCAATTTCAATCCAAATTAAAACAGGTTAGGCTCAAAACACTAGGCATGAATGACACATCTTTATTTAATAGAGCGTAAGAAAGGTGTACATGAGTGATTGTGCGGAGGAATACTTCCCACCTCCACAGTATAGTATGACCGCGTTTCATTTTCATGGTCGTCCTTACATTCGTTGAAAACGATACCGGTGAGCAATTCAGCATAAAACTGAAGTAAATCAAATGTGTTGTATTTCACTTGCGAATTGCGATTACCTCGAAAAATCTTCGACAGACTAAAGCGATTGCTAAGTTCATAAAGATGATAGAATGAAATTATGCATGATAAATTTTAGGAATTGATAAATGTTTTAATATTTATGTATATTTGAAAATTGAAGTTAGAACTCGTTAAAAACCTTATGTTTTTATTAAATTTTGCTTTTTATTAAGTTTTTATATTTGAAATAACAGCAACC
>WJFA01002291.1:0-16594 GCA_009870155.1 Pseudobourletiella spinata | reverse complement strand
TACATACATTGAAAGAACTTTACTCTAGAGTCAGTAGTAGCACACACCTCACAAATTCCAAAAGGCTCTCTCGAGAGTGAGAAAAAGTCTCGACAATGACTCTTACATGCTCCCCTATTACCTCTTCCCTGTTTAATCACACTGAAAGTGGAGGGATTTTTGCAAGTGTACCGACTTCACCTACACAAACACACACACACATGCTTGCAAAGACACTTACACACGCATGCACGAACATGCTTACAAACAAATTTACACAAATGCTCACACATACACCCTCAACCCTCACACTTGTAGCCGCCAGCTAGCCAATCCTGCTCTACGTGCGTAACATTCCATTCGGTGCTCGAGGTGTATAGAGTTATTGATTAGAAATCATGTGTTGTAGGACGATGACGATGACGACGACGACGTGCTCACTGGATAATCTCATGTTCATCTCCTCAGGACTCATGTTTTTGCTCTTTTTCCCCTTCCTTCACCCTATAATTAAAGTTTCAAATTTTTCCTCAGTCAGTCAGCCAGTTAGTCAGTCATGATAGCCATAATAGTAGTTGTAGTAGTAGTAGCAAGCAGTCAACAGAGTTTCATCCAGCCAATCAATCCTTCTTTTCTTCCTCTTCAAATCAGAGTTTTTCCACATTAATTACATTGGAGAAACGCTATAGAGGATTTGGGGCGTAAGGGGAGTTTCCTGCATGTACATAAATGTATAGAGTGAAAATAAGAGTAGAGGCCGGAGGTTAAGTTATTTTGATTGGGTGGACGGTGGTTTGGTATGTGGTGTCGTCGTGTGTGCACACAGGTTGAAAGTGCCCGCAATATGCTGTGGCAGTAGCAAGAACGGATATTAGTTGTGTGTATTGTATTATGAGGACGACGACGGTGAAAAGGTTTACCTTGGTGGCACGTGTGGGGAGTAACACATGTTCGATGTAGACCTCAGCCGGCGGTTTCACATTCTCATCCACCCCTCCTTCACTCGTCGTCGAGCTTGAGGAGCTCGAGATGGTGGACGTCGAGCTGACTTTCCTCAACCATCCTGGTTGCACGATGGTTGGGATCGGCACTGATGGCTTTCCATCTGGAACTTCATAAATATCCCCAGTCGGCACCTATGCACGTCCAATCACAAAAGTCAAGAAATCAATGAGTCAACATTCAAAATTGTTTACAATTCAAATCACTAAGAAATATATATATATATATACATGCATAGTACACCACTCAATCAGATCATGCCCACATGAAATCCCCATTATGTGACCCCATCACCCCATTGCACGGCAGCCTGGGATAAATGCTCAATTTATAAAAAAGCTGCTGCTGCTGATTGTAACCACGGCGTTACCGTTCATATTTCAGGATATTGACCCACACGCCGGAATTCACACCATAATAATAATCATAATAATAATAATAGTAGTAATACGCTTGCTCTTCCGGCGTCTGCTCACAGCTTGAGCTTTTACAATTTCACGCTCTCCAACTCTTCCCACTAAAACAATGGATTCACCGAATACTTTCCAGTCAGTCAGTCCCTCGCCGTACCTTACATGAGACTCAAATTTAGGCCCACCGTCACAGTTGCTCCACTATTCCTATAGTATTACATTATGCACAACAGCTATTATTGCTCCACTCTAGCCGGATTCACGTACAAAAACTACCCCGTAAAGTCACCTCAGGATCACCGGCATGCACGAGCTTACAGGGCCTATGGCAACATTTAATTGCCCTTAATTCCTCATAAACTCGTCATAACCTCCCCGTAGTAATAATGGCAACAAAATAGTAATTAGTTACAACACAAAAAAAACGGAAATGGCCAATCCCTCCCATGGTCTGTCCCTTTGGGTCTGTCATTCTCCACATATACACACACACACACACACACACAATGGCCCATTAGTATGTACTGTACGACACAGCCGCTCACAATCATCATCATATCCCAAATGACAAAATCCCCCACGCCGAAACTCGTTTACTCCTACACACGACGACAACAGCTACAGCAAAAATATGCCCCGGCGTAGCCCCACAGTTACTCATCACCTCAAACAATGAGTTGAAGAGGGAAACATTACGAAATGTCAATTATTTCCACCCCCTCAGAAAAGAATAACAACAAGAACAAAGTGACCACAACGCCGGAGAGGTAATGACAACTGCTCTAGTTATTTTTTTTTCAGAACCTTAACAACCACCACCAAATCACAAACTTACACATTCCTTAACCACCATGACATTTCCTATGTAACTACCCTTCCTTTTGTCATTTTTATTTGTCTTCTCGAGAGCAGGACAATCTCTGCAGAGTAGTAGTACAGTTTCTCCCCACTCCCTCAAGATACACAATACATATATATATAACTCCTGTTGGTCTCTTTGGATTTTCACCACAAAATAGCTGCCGGGTTAGGCAATGTCCAACTAATAATGGCTAAGTAAGTGTGTGTATGTGTGTGTGTGTGTGTGTGTAGTACTGTAGTAGTAATAGTAGTCAAGAGGACTTGAAAGAGTCTCATACATCATGATGTGACAGTGGATTTTCTCTTATAAGAAGAAATCTTTCAACTCCACCGCACCGCCGAGCTGCCACCAAGAATCCACCCTACCTCCCAGCGTGGAACAAGATCCACATCCGTATAAATGCCACACTGCAGGCAGGGTAACAGTAGCCACATACACACACACACACAATCAACGACACACAAACACATACTCAAACACACATCACACACACACACACACACACACACACACACACACACACACACACACACACACGCACAGATACATTTCCTACTTCGAAACATTGTAAAATACTCCGCCTGAGGTAACTCAAGTTACCCTCACTCACTCACGACATCGTCTATATATGCTATGCTGATATGAAAATTCCCTCCAGAGAAGATAGATTTCCTTGAAGATAACAAAGGTTTTTTCCCCACAACAGCAGCAAAATCGTATCAGTAGTCAGAAAGAAACGTGAGCTGAACCACAATAAAGTTCATCTGACCACTTTTCCTCCTTCTCCTCCTCCTCCTCCTATACTCCTAATTTTTTGACCTGAGCCGAGTCTTACCGCTACAACATTTTGAGTAGCCAGGCCACGTACATGGAAGTGACATTAGTAACAATAATAATAATGGCTCGTTTCATTCCCATACATATACATGCATCTGCACCCTCACCCAGGCTCATTAGCACTCTGACCAAGGCACACACACACACACACACATGGACGGCCCAGCATGGCAAACATTTTTCCTCAATCACCACCTAATGAATCGATCAGCCTCGACTGAACCCGACAATGAACATTGGAGGACAATTCCCAGGACCACCTTCAAATCATTTCCAGTTTACATGGTACAACAACAGCAACGACAACAACAGCAACAACTCATTAGCGGACTCAAACGGAATGGAAATGAGTTGAACCCGGCTCACTCATTGTAATGACCAACTATAAGATATACGAAGCTCGGGAAGAATCCTACATGGAGAGATTTTTCAATTTTTATTACAACTTATGACGACTATACACTAATGGGAAACAAAGACGTCAGCGGGATCGCGAGAGTGATTCAAAATGACAAATAAAAACCATTTTCAAGATCCGCCTCCTCCTCACCATTCACTTCACAGTGGCTCTCTCCGTCCTGACTCATACTTCAAGAACGTTTTAGTTTCTCCAAATCCCAATAATAATAATAATATAAACTACGTGAGTAATGCAACTACACAGTCCTCTGCCAACGCAAATTATCATTATCTCACATCATCAGCAACTACTGCATTGTGACTTTCCGGATGCGGATGTGAGGAGGAGGTGGAAGAACAATGTGTGTTACTAAATACAAAGAATAAGTCACCATTTATCCACTCTCGATTCACAAAGTCAGCTCAGTCAGCTCAAGCAGACAGAGTGACAGGAGGCTTAGGGATCGGGGCGTTTACATGGTTTCGGATGAACGACACAGGGTGACAGATACGCAGAACGGTTACGTCTTGTCATCATCACCATCACCATCATCATCATCATCATCAACAGCATCGTCCTCAACCAAATGGTAAAATCAAGGCTCTCAACAGCAACAACACTTTGTATATTCAATTAGGAGAAATATTTTACACTCTGCGGATCTCGCTGCTCCTGTGCGCGATGAAAGTTCCGAGCAACAGCCGCAAACTCACTGAATTCACCCACACTACTTCATCTCCTCCTCATCCATACTTATTAGCACAGTCATAATTACAGTGCTAAGATATGCACACACATGAACAAAGTGTTCAAACTGTGCTCACTGACTGACTGACTGGCTGGCTGGCTGACTAAAAGTCAAGACTCATCCTTGGGTGTGCTCATCCCCTATGCGTGCATTTCCCTTTCCAAGTCAGTAAACTCCTAACCAGAAGTGCAGGCGGGGAGCGCCTGTATATGAAGGAATCACATGATGTCCGTATTACACCAGCACCTTCAACAATGTGGACATCTCTCAGCAACACCGCACCTCCTCCTCCTCGTCCTCCCACCATAGCACATTATTCTAAAGAATTAATAAATAATCAAAGGTGCTGCTTTTTAAAAAGGACGAGGAAAAAAAAACTTTCAAAAAATCCTCGCATGCACAAAACTTACAGTCACACAGTCAAATACAAAGGGCCCGACAAGAGGGAAAAGTGGAAGTTGTGTAAGAAAACAACAAGGAAGGTTGTTATAACCCATAATAATAATAATGAGTATGCGGAGCCATATATATAATATATAATAAGATCATGACCAGAGTAAAAAAATATGTATACACATATACAGTGTTTTCCACCCACTCCGTTATTCAACAGTTCCTTTATAGATCTCTGCCATGGGATGCCGCCATAGTGTAACAGCCGCTCATCTGCTCCTCCTAATGTCAGTAGTAGTAGTAGTAGTAGTAGTAGTGTAAAATAATAATAATCATCATAATTACAATAATTTTGCGCATTCCAACTCAGTCACTCATTCACTCACTCCTATTCTCATCCCGCTTATTATTTATATACACAGGCAGGCATCTTGGAGGTAAAACAGTTATTTTCGCACTATAGTCTAGATGCCTTCATCCTTCCAAGCACACACACACACACACACACGCAGTCACACACAAACACACAGTCGCACAGCATACCATCTTCACCATCATCACCATCATCAACTCAAATCCTTACATTATTCACGAAGTTTCTAAATTCATTTAACAGGACCGGCCGTCATTCCGGTAGTGCACTCCAATCTTTTCATTATTAATTAGCAGAGTCTCATTACAAGTGTTCATTACATATAGTGTACTATATAGAATATATGGCATCCGTTCCAAAATATTCCGAGTCCACATATGATGATGAGTCATGAGCGGTCATCGACAGCTGGCGGGAAGTCCCTTCATCACTATCATCAGCATCATCATCATCTCAAATGGAAGTCGAGCACGGTGGATGAGATAGGAGGTAATTCTCAAGATGATCAATAATAATTCGAGTTGGCCAAAAGACGACGTTGACGACTGGGAAGAAAGAGAAGAGGATACATTCCTAATATTAATGTCCACTGCTTAATTCAAATGGACGGGTTGTTGGGAGGGAGCAAGTGAAAGTTGCTTTTTAAATCACTCATTCAATCACACACACTCTCAGTCAGATTCCACTCCCGTCACCAACCACCACCGCCACTGCACTAACTGCAACACCACACGCACATACAGCGAACGGACACTACTTTGCTCACAATGGCATTCCCTCTGGCTGAACGAGATGACAAAAAATAACGGTCAGAGCAGATGACGATCGTCCAACATATGGGACATCTACTCCCAAACTCCCACTGAAAGTTTGGGTGACAAAAAAATCAGAGAGGAAAAGTCAGGATAAAAAATTCTGCCAGTGATTGAAAAAAGCTTAATGAACAGGTGAGAACGGGCGGAACGTAGACGTTTCCACCATTCTTACTTGTGCGACTCTGGCAGACTCAGTCGGCGCCACACACGAAACTCATTACAGAGAGTTCATTGTAACAGTGCACTGCACTGGCACAAATGATCCAGATCACCATTCCATAGCCTTCTGAGAGTGTCGCCTAAATGCACTCCACTCATCCATTAAACTAACCAAAATTATCAAGTCTAAAACTATACAGCACTAAAAGTATACCTTCACCTTCCATCATCAAGTCGCTTCCTTTTTTCCCTCCATTCGCACGGAGGTCAGTGCCTGAGCCATGCTCCTCTGAACCCCATCGCCTCCTGTTCACCTATACAGCCGGCAACTAATGGACACCAAGAGTCTCTACAGTATTCACCACATATACTCTCAGGCTATCCACTGGGCCGTCAGTCAGTGCAGTAGTGTAAATAAAGTGTAGCCGGCAACTAGTGGACACCAAGAGTCTCTACAGTATTCACCACATATACTCTCAGGCTATCCACTGGGCCGTCAGTCAGTGCAGTAGTGTAAATAAAGTGACATTCGCGAGGCCGCCTGTCTAGTAAATCCTCTCTATATCTCGTGTGGTGTGAATCCCCAAAACAAGATCCCACCAGACGAGCTATACGGAGAGCGAGAGAGAAACCTGTTGGCCACATGGGAACGCTCCTACTTTTAAGGAGGAAAACAGGAAAAATCATGGGGAGAGGAAGCGGGGAAACCACAACAGAAACAACAGCACCAGCAATAGGAGGACGACGTGAAGCTATTCTCAAAACAGCTCTTTTCTTTACAATTACTTGACAGATGAGTTTTAAAAGGCAAACCGGCTGATGTGAACATACTGGCAAGATATTATACTATGCAGCCAAGAGAATAGACTGAAACTCATTCTCCTCATTATTATTATATTATAAGCTCATGAACGAACGCCTTTAGGGGATCACTGAAGATCCCCTAAACCGCCAGCCACCAACCCCCGTCATCCGTAGCTCCAATTACTGCCCTCCTTGGCTAATCCAAACTCCATCCCTGAACAACAATAAAATAAGCCAACCAAACTCGCTCAATTATCCACCAATTTTGAAGGATGAGCCTCATAACAGATTAGATTTCCTGTCCAACATGAATGGGCGGGATGGGGTGGGGAGGGAGCACAACCGGAATCCCGCCGGAACACAATATAAACTTCCACTACGTATAAATACACTCTTTCTTATTATAATACTCTGTACCCACAGCAGGCTAACATATAGTGAGAATTTCACGTCTTCCAACTCACAAGACATGCCTCTTTTGAATAGTACGAGGAGGGGAGCAGCAGTAATTTTTTGAACTTTTCCTCCAACAAACACGACAAATTTCACTATGAATGAATGAATTACCGGCTCGTAAATTGAATTTCCTTCAACATTCATGACGTGCTCTAACGGATGCATCATTAAAAAATTTTGAGTTGAAAAAAAATACAGGAAGAAAAAAAAGGAAGTGCAGGCTGGCATATATTACTGGGATGTCGCATGGGAGCAGAAGTAGCAGCAGCAGCAGCTGCTGCACCAACTTCCCAATAGTCATCTTGAAAGTCATCATCATGCCACCACCACCACCACCACCACCGTCGTGCGGTCCCAACATCACACATGATTTTCGAGACAACACCTCACGTCCATTCATTTCTGCGAGGAGGGGAGAAGATGAAGTAGAAGACGACGAAGAAGTACCACAACTTAAGGAATAATACATCTCCATAATATGTCAGTCAAGGGTAGAGGGGAAGACGCAATGTTGATAATAATGATGACGACGGAGCGCGCCCTGTACCACGAAACTCATCAGATAAGGACATGTGCTGCACTAACGGCCGCCACTCCGGTCTCCTCCAAGCTTCTTCTTCTTCCATTTTCTTATAAACATTCCGATATGCATACCGTCAGTGCAGTGGGAACTGACTTCTTTGAGCCGGAGCTTCGTCAGAGAGCAAGCATGTCCACTAGCCTAAATGGTCAAGCGCTCGATGATGACTCCGCCGCGCCACGAATTTTAACGAGAGATAGCACATAATATAATGGGAAGGAAACTGAAAGTGAGCTTCACCCCTTCACACATATGCAGACTTTTCCCATACATTTTATTAGCCCACCACCTTCCTGGAGCAAGCTTAATAGTCCTTCTCTCTCATCTTCGAATTCTACAGGCTCATCTCATCTGGTGGTGGTGCTGCTGCTGCTGCTGACCAGCTGAGTGAGCCTACACATATGGGAAACGGCAAAGTGTCTCACATGAGACTCTCATGGAGGAGTGAGAAAACTATAATAAATCTCCATTTCTTTTTTTTTCACCTCACCCCCTAAATGGATTTGAAATGGCTTCATACCTGAACGAGATGCTGTAATAATAATATGGCAATAATACAATTATTAAGACTTGCTCCACACGCACACATCCACATACACACACACACACAATCATCACATGGCTCAACTTTCATTTCCAATCATTTTCAAGCCCTCTGTTCACCTCATCATCATCATCATCATATCACCATCATCATGGCCCGGCCGACCGACAAAGACACCATTCAAAGTCGGTTGCCTTGGCTCCCACCGCTAATCAATGGTCTCAACATAATCCCCAATAAGTTCCCTATAGAATTACATTCCGGCTGCTGCTCCTGGGGACGCCTTATATATATCCCACAAGTGACCCAAACTCTTTTTAAAAATCAACCAGTGGACCATGCCGAGCTTCGTACTGCACTGGTCAGTGATTAACATTACACAAGCGAAAATACAGACATGCTTGTTAGACCGAAACTGTGTTACAACAACAACAACAGCCACAGCACCAACACTATCACCTGTCCCAACACTCTTCCCATATTCAGCAGAGCCTATATAAATTGATATGAGACCAAAATAGTACCTCTGTAATCACCAAGTCACAATAACTCCCCGGACGGAATCCATCCGTATCCAATACATTAGTCAATTACAAATTCAGTTAGCTAATGTCCACTGACACCAAACCGCCTTGAGGATATACAATCTCTTTCGGATCATACAAATTGCATTAGGTCCACATGCACGCAGACACATGTACTGCCTCCTCCGAGGGCACCGAACACATAATTCTTGTGAGCGTGTGTAACTCTAATAACAATACTCATAATTACATCCAGATTCACACACAGACACACACCCGTACACACACCTTCCTCATCACCCCTTCCACAGCATCCTTGTCACCTAACCCATGGAACTCCCTTTACACTTTTACGTCTTAATAATCTTTCAATTTCACACATCCGCACAGCACGGAGTAGTACATAATAATGGGGAGGACAACAAGTTTTTTTCCAACCCTATTTACCCGCCCGCTGTGACACTAAACTATTGGATGTGCAAATTAACATGGGCATACATAATCTTGATACAACCCCGCGGCCCCGAGCGATGGAATTGAATAGCAATAAACTCTGTTTATCACCACCACCGCCGCCGCCGCGCCGCTCTGCCCTTTCCACATCGTCACCAGCAGGCACCAGCATCAACAGCATTTGGGACAGGAGGATGGTCAAAATTACAAGTGGGGGCCATAGAATGTATGTGTCTGTGAATGAGATAATTATCACTTTTTATAGCACCCCTCAATTGAGAAAAATGAGAACGGCGGGACGCTGAGTGAGTGAGTGAGGCAGATAGGCAGACACAAGGGGAACTTAGCTATATTCCGCAAGACTTTTTAAGTAATGAATTCTAAACAGCTCTGACAACTCGTCAAGTTATTACTCTGCACAACTAACTACTAATACCTTTTTACTCCTTGCTCATATAAATTACACTCAAAAGCTGAGGGCATTACAATCTTTTACTATAGCTACCAACTTCAACTACTACTACGTCTGAGCACACGTCAGAAAAGATCCCTGAAATCCATCTCTCTCCTCTCCTCCTCCACTTCTCTGACTTCTCTCCCAGGCCGAATTTGTCAAGCCAAGGACTTCTCTTATCCCTGTGTGATTTCCAAATTACAATTCTATACAGAGAATGCACACACAATAAGCTTCATCTCCCATTACTCTCCGCCGTCGTCAGCCACAGCCTCATTCCTCCTGTCCCGTATATAGTGTCATGCGGACACGTGCTGCCCTTCCTCGAGGGATATGCATAGGGGAAACTGCATCTTGCAACTCCTACAACTCTTTCTGTTTCACATGACACGATGACGTGGACGCGGACACACTTCTTGCGTATAAATTCTGCATTGAATCTTGACATTATAAAGAACCTCCGTGCGTCTCTTCTTGCTCTCGTTACACTAACCTGCACATACAAAAGCATAGGTTGTATCGTTGTCTGACATGACTTCAAATGACAAGCACATAATACACACACACATATATTTACATAGGAAAATACATGGAAAAGGACAACTGATCCTTTTAGTAATAATGCAAGTAACACCGTCATCCCTATGGTTCCTCCGTTCCGTAATACTAATCGTCCTGATATATATACCTTCTCCGTCCTGCACAGCCTCTGTAATTGTTGTACAAATAAGGACACACTTACTCACAAGTCTTATTCAAAATACAATACTTACACTAATTCACCCTGGCACTGGCACACACACTCAAAGCTCTTATTTCCCCAATAATTAAACCATGTTACCATAACAACAACAGCGACGACGACTACGTGATATTTTCCGGGGGATATTGCCAGAAGGAAGGTCCGACGTTTGGCTTGCATTGTTGTTGTTGCGTTGTAGTGTAGTAGTGGCTTGCACGCAAATAAGTAATAGACGTGAGACTTGGTTCATTCCCCCGTTCATTCCCTGCATGCCGGAGGAGGAGACACATTTTTATTGCTTGAAAAACCTACTGCATAAAAAAACAAGCTGCTCGGATTAGCCATCACTATTACTATCCATTATGTATACGATGATCATACTCGCACACTTTTCAAGTCACGACTTCCCCCCACACAAAACTCTATACATGCCTCGGCGTGTCACCAGTCCCCATAGAAATGGGCCACAGCCAGCTATAGCTATGTATTACTTAACAGTGGAAAATGTGTGAGAGCCGTGGACTGTGCACGACTATTATATGTATACTCAGTTAATTAGTACTTTGTAATAGGCCCAGCCTCAGTTTCGGGTAATTAAATTTACACTGCTAAATCCACCTAAATTCCATATATCCAAATAATAATCTTCTATTAGCTCCGTACGACACTTTTAAGTCCTCCTCACTAATCCATCTCTCACACGCTCCCACTCACTCACTCACTCACTCACTCACCGGCACACCAACCAACACACATGACAGGCGTATGTGCCAACCAGCGGGAGGATTTAATAATCCTCACGGAACAAAAGTCTTTTGTTTCCACACCACACAACCGTCAACCGTTTCCGAATTTGTCCTGCCCTCGGAAAATCCACTTGAGAGCACACACAATAATGGCATACAGTCAAGAAGGCTCAAGAATTGGAGGAGGCGGATGATGGCATAGAGGCATGGCGGGACCGGAGTTGGAACTAATTGTAGCTCAGGTTTTAACATATTTACGCACACAGCATGGCAAACTGTGAGAGCATCCCCGACTTGGTCGTCGTCGTATAATAATGTCGACCAGTGTACAGTTACGGACAAGTCGAGCGAGGAAATTCACAAGTTTGTAGGAGTGAGGAAACGACGAGAGAGAAGGAGATGAAGACGACTTCAATCGTCCCACAGATGTACAACTATACCACTGCCGCCACCGCCACAAAATCCCACTTGACATCCCCGTGTGTGGGTATATATATCTGTGTGTGTCTTGAGTCATTCCGTGGACAAACAATCTCCGAGTGCTATTTACATACAAATAGGACAACTATGTAAGGAGTTTTAATGGAAATGGAAAAAACACGAAGAGGACAAGAAGGCTCTTGAGTACTCCACGCTCATTCACTCACTCACTCACTCACTCAGTTAGTTCCAATGAGCCAAAGATCCCGTGGAAATTCAATTTAAAATGGATGAGTGCCCCACAAAAAGTATTCCCCGTACATAAGAACAACAAGATTCAACATGGGGAGAAATAGGCTCGAATTGGAGGAACTCAAAGTGCACTGAAGAGCATCTGGGATGACGACTTACGACTGTATGTGAAAAAGCCAGGGGATATTATTATGTGAAGCCCGTAGAGTCAGCCCGTCAGTCAGTCAGTGCACATGCATAAGGAATTAAATGAGCGCCCATAACAAGACGGCAAAGAGTTTCCTCAACAATTGAACCACAAACCGAGACGGCTCGACCCACGCTTGTTGGCGCACAACTTGGTCTTCTCGGGGATCATTCATATGGAACTGAATGGGATGCTTCACCAGTCCGCGCATTAAGCTGACGAAGATGATGATGATGCTGATCTTCTTCATTCCTTCTGCCCACTACCTGGCGAAGAAGATGATGAAGATGATGATGATGATGATGATGATGCTGATGAAGAGAATCATTCCCATACCCCCAGTGGCCTATATTTCTATGGAGCGTCATGTAAGTAATGTATTAGAACAACAGTGCGGTGAACAGTTGACATCCAAAAGGAGTGAAAAAGTTCAAATAAGACCAAACTGAGAGCCCCTGCCGCGGTTCCCTGTTGTGGAAAAACTGTCACGCTTTAAATAATAGGATCAAGTCATAAAGCATGTGAAAGGCCTGCTAAACCTATAGCTATAACTATACACAGCTATTGTATAAGCGTAGCCAGTACACGTTGAGTAGGCCGACATGCTTTGCATGACTCGATGGATGCTGATGCTGTGAGTGTGTAGCATTACTTATTACACAGAGGCATTATTCACCCTCCCGTCCATTTCCCGGTGTGGTTGGTGAGGCACACGACTTGGAGGGAACTCACGTGTGTGCAACCCCGCATATCACACCTCATGAAAAAACTTCCACACGAATGCACAACAACAGCATCTTTCATATCTCTCCGCGCTCAATTAATCACGGACGCGGCGCGCGCGGAACCTTGTAAAAGTGGATGGCTATATGGCTCAAAACCAGAGCAGCAAGAGCGCGCACATTTCACATAAATGAGCCAATGACAGTTATTATTTCCCCGGCCTCATCTTCGGCCGTCTTCTTCTTCCTCTCTCTCTCTCTCTCTCTCTAAAAGCGAATTTTGCATGGGAAAAAGGAGAACTCATCACCCGAGTTGGGCTATGGCTATACTACGCCGACCCTCCTCCTCCCCCATCTTCAACGTATATATATTCCTCATACTACTCATGGCGGCATAGAAACCCCGAAAAGTTCGTGCTCATAGTTTTTTCCCCCATCATCCCATATACACCGCGGCAACATCATAATTATTACTATCATCTTCATGAGGGAAGGCCCCCAGCTCACTACAGTCTCTCCAAAGCCCTCCTTTCAAATAAGACAAAATAACAACTTCTTTTCAAATTAGTTTCCAAAGCCGCGCTCCTCTGCCCCCCACTTAATTCCTATGAAGCGGAGCCAACCATATGAAATCCCTTGGCAGTACAGTACAACACTCTATTATTTCAAACCTGGCACGTAACTCTCGCGTGCCTATCTTCACAACAGAGAATATAAGAGACTCGCCAAGTAGAGCTACCGGGGAAACTTGTGGGAATTTTATATTTTTTCCCCCTAAATCCCATCGAATAGCTATTCAACCAATCAAACCGGCCACTACTACGGAAGTAGGGAAACTGAAGAGGGCGGTAAAAATTCATCTTTTCCACTTCTATTCAAATAATTTTCAAGTGTTAAACTCCTCCTGGGTCACTTCCACGTCTTGCAACCGCCTTCCCCCAGACCTTTCAAGTTGAGACGCCTCACGTAGTAAGCCTCACACGCCTGCCTCTTGCTACGATGGGTGACATTGGCCCGCTCACGGTCATAAAGTTAAATAAAATACAGGAAAGAAACCAACTTTAAGTTCACACAAGGAACTCATCCTCCATTAACACTATACTGTCACCATCACTGACTGACTGAGTGAGTGAGTGAACGGGGGGTGGGGATGGATAGTTTGTTTAAATATAATTCTCCCAAGTATTTTTTACACCTTCACAATCCCATGAGAAATATTTCCCAGAGTAAATAACACACACACACACAATATCCTATTTTTCTTTTTTCCCAGACGGGCTGCTGCCGGTTGCAGCAGCAGATGAGTAGGAGGAAGAAGACATTTCTTTATTTTTCTTCTAACGTGTCCTCCCAACCAAGGTCCCACACATGATGAACTTTTTAACGAACAAGTTGTAATTAAATTCAAATAATCCATGGAAACATGACGAGAATGTGGGCGGCCGGGATAAGTGCAGTGTTGTGTGGCGCGGAATGCTCAAGTAGTTGTAGTGACGGGAATATGATAGCGTACTATAAGTACGTGTATATGCTGGACTAGATAGATAGGCACACAGCTAACAGTACGCAGTTATACGCACTCCTGCCCTTATGATATCTCCTACATTCCATAGGTGCCGTGGGAATCTCCAAGAAGTCCCGATTTGATTACAATGTCCATATGTCTATGTCCTCCCTTGTGTGTACAAGTTGTACAGTACAATTACTTCAGGATTCCATTCTCTTTCCAATGGTAATTAATGAAGGTTCCTCCGACTCTATAATACATACCGTGCCGCTATAGCCGGACAATCCCTGCCCTGCTGGTACTTCTGATAACTTGACTAAAAGTAAACGGAGAAAACCTGTGAGTGAGAGAGATTTCCACCAATAATAGTCCCCAGTCCCCCCATACAAACAAGAATGACTCGACGACTCGTTGGGGAAAAACCCTTAAGGGCACTTACTACCTGCTGAGTGATTTTCTGGAGTGTTTCCTATGGCAAAAAAAAAATCAAACTCCTTTACGATCGTTCCAGCTCTTCCCAATGTTTACGGTCTACAGCGCACTGTACATTTTATAAGCGCATTCCAATAGTCAATGGATTTTTCATACTCTGCCGTGCTACAAGTTCTTGTGACACAATAAGGAGCGTATAACTTGGAATATAACTGTAAGGGAATAAAACAGAAGTGGATTTGGAATCATCATGGCATTCTTATTATTATTATTATTACTACTATTATCATTATTACTTTGCTCAAGGTGAATTGCCCACTGACTGACTGAGTGAGAGACATGAACCGATTTGAGTGCAATGTGCCGAATCATTGCGCCGCATAATGACAAATGTACACAGACTTCATAAGATTGAGATTCAAAGTAATTGACCGCCGCCACGTCCTTTGAATGCAACCATGTAGTATGAAGGCACACAGTGGAAATGACAGAGCCGTGAGGGATGAGTCAAGGAAAATGGTAATTTCAAACTGCTCCCATCAAGACGTGGGGGGAAACCATCAGTAGTGTGAACGAGACTGACTTGGGCCTAAACGCTCTGTAAGTCTGAATTCAGTCCTTTAAAGTCAGTCTGTTTCTGTACACAGTGGAGAGGAAACAAAAGTAGAGCCACGAACCTACAAACTGTAATAATGAAGGCATTACTCCTGTCCCTCTTTTTTTACGTCCGACATTCAGAGAAATGTGAGTGTGTGTGTGTGTGTGTGTGTGTAAGTATCCTTAAGATGGAATTCCACAGACTCCCCACACATACTCATACGTTAGATTCATTCTCGCACCACCGCCTGATGTCTGTGCACAACTCCCCAATTATAAACTGGTCTACATTACTTCTAATTTAGGACGGGAGTTCAACTTTGAAGTGAGAATATCCACGGCTAGTCCGCGAGAACATTGGGGCCTTATATTTATATACGAACTACGAACCTTCATGATCATGATCATTAGCGACAGCACTCTTGTCTTATGTCGTGCTGGGCAGTCCACGTGGAAATCCGAAAGTCACTTTTTGTCTCTCCTTTTTAAGACAAAAGAACTGTGTAGTATAATAGAATTGTACACACAGAGACAAGGTTAAAACCCCACTTAGGAGCTCCAAGCTTTTTCTACATACACTCTCCTGACTGTCACACGATCCCATATATTACCCACACCACACCACATCATTGTCACCTTTTGTCTCCTTTTAAAATGTTTTACCTCGCACACACATTATCATCATCTATTTCCAGGAGAAGGAGCAACATCAGCAGCAGCAGCAGCAGCGGCTTTTATCCTTATCAACCCACTGGATCCAAGGAGACTTTTCAACAGGGCCAACAAGTGTTCACCTTATAGAAAAAGAACCAACTCTGATTTTCTCTGCATAGCCAGTCCGTGTAGCAGCCCTGCCCCTGCCACTCTGTCAAATAACTCTGCTATAATGGCCACCTCCACGGTGTTTCAACACACACGCTCGGATCCAGCAGCTCATCCAAACTTTTGAACGAGCAGACCCGAGGAGGATGTGGAATGCAATACATACAATACATGTGGGATGTGGAAAATCAGATTTGAACTTCGGATCATTCATGATGATTTCCCGTTGTTGTTTGTTACGGACGTGAAACTCTGTGTGCTGAAGGGTAAGATCAAACTATTATAGAGTCCAAGATCGGTACTTTCCATGTGATTTTCACTGAAAGGCATATAGCAGAGAGATTCAAGTCATTCCTCGTCATCGTTCCTAT